>OMKY01084512.1:2003-17445 GCA_900302395.1 Bregmaceros cantori | reverse complement strand
GGGAGAAACATTAAGGTTTCCAACTCAAAATACATTTACAGGGAGAAACATTAAGGTTTCCAACTCAAAATACATTTACAGGAGAAACATTAAGGTTTCCAACTCAAAATACATTTACGTGGAGAACCATTAAGGTTTCCAACTCAAAATACATTTACAGGGAGAATCATTAAGGTTTCCAACTCAAAATACATTTACAAGGAGAAACATTAAGGTTTCCAACTCAAAATACATTTACAGGGAGAATCATTAAGGTTTCCAACTCAAAATACATTTACATGGAGAAACATTAAGGTTTCCAACTCAAAATACATTTACATGGAGAAACATTAAGCTTTTCAACTCAAACTCTGGGAGTGTCGACTGATACCACGGTGGTGGGTGACTGACAGAATCGAAGGGTACGTGGCGGGACCACTGAGAAAGGTGGTTGAACTTGTGACAACTTGTGACATGGGTGGAGGGGCCGGTGGTCGTTAGCACACATGCATGTATTGGTTTACGTCAAAACTCTGCACATTACTAAATTACAACAATCCAACATGACTGACTGACTGTGACCCATGCATGACCTTGTAATGGCTGCCATTGTATGGAGTGTTGGTTTGAGAATGTGTTCAGGCCGGTGTAGGAAGCATACAAGTGACAGGTGAGTTAGGGTCAGGGCTCCGAACCGGTTCAACGAACAAAAACGAAAACCGAAAACGAGCAGAATTCTACAGAATTTTATGAGGAGCGGAAACAGAACCAGCACCCGTTTCCATGACTTGTCAAACACCTCCAGCCTGTTCGTTCTACCGTACCTCAGTTTCTCCAGGCCAAGTGCCTCACCCAGTTCTCTGAGCCACATCTCAACGGTGGGAGCCGTGTCCGACTTCCAGTGTCGCAAAATTAGTCGCTTGGCAGCATATGTAGAGCCATCATCCACTGTATATTTTAATAGTTTTCAGAACGCAAAATGGTCAGACACTGAGCACGTGGGAGTGAAAAATCTGGTCTCACCTGAGTGGTGTGTGCCCTCTTGCCATGCAAGGAGGCGTGCTGCGTGGCTTGGTGCGCCCGCCGGCTCTCCGAGAGGCAGTGGGACCGCCGGCACGGCAGCGTGTACGCCCCATAGCCCCCCCCGCTTTCCTCTTCGGGCGTGGACACCATCTTGTCATCTTCGTAACTTCTTCCACTGCCGCCTCGCACCTTCTTCGGACTGTACAGTTGCTCCAGTGAGTTGGCCCTGTGACCAGACACGAATATTGAGACAATTTTGGAATAGAAAAAGTTGCAACCGGAAAAAATTATCCCATAAAGTCAAGATTGTCTTTTATATCATGAGCCGTCTAGATATAATTTGCATGGAATATTTGGTTTGGTTTGCACTTTGCATCACATATGCTTCCTTGGATTTAAAACAAGCCTTTTTGTAGGTGTGACTACGTTGTTATGTTAAAGTCCTAGTGGAAAGACCATTTAAGCTATCAATGTATGCTTAGAGTTCAACATCTTTATTCTGTTTGGATTCCAAAAGGCTATCCAAACAGGCTATCCAAAGTCCTCAACAGGCTATCCAAAGTCCTCAACAGGCTATCCAAAGTCCTCAACAGGCTATTCAAAGGCTCCAACAGGCTATGGACAAGTTTACGTGCCAAAAGAATGGGCGGCGCCATGAACTGAAGTGTCTTTTGCAGTATCTGCTGACGAGATGTGGCCGAAAGGGAAGAACTGACCTGCTAAATACTGGTTATTTAGCACTGTAAATGGCCATATGATCAGCCAAGAGGTTACATACATCTTGTTGACAGCTTTACACTTGAGTTCCATAATTTACATACAGGATTACCGCTCAGTTTTTGCGCCGGCGGCAGCTGGTGCATGGGCATTAGGCGCAGAAATAGATTGTCGACAATATATAAACAAATAAAATATGTGCGCATAATTTTTGATAGCAGCCGTAATATATGCATCTAAAGTGGTCAAACAGTGTCCCCATTGTAGGGACATTGTGCTTGTTTGAATTCCATTAGGGTTATGGTGCTGCCCCAGAGTTTTGCGCATAAACATGTTTGTATCCATAAAGGTAGCCAAAAAGAGCCATGGTTTCCCATTCACTGAAGAGAAACTGCCAGACCGGAAGAAACTAGCACCCGGGAGTAAAACAGAAACAGCCTGTAAACCTGTCCATCCGAAGGCTCTAACAGGCCATCCAAAGGCTCTAACAGGCCATCCAAAGGCTCTAAAAGGCCATCCGAAGGCTCTAAAAGGCCATCCGAAGGCTCTAACAGGCCATCCAAAGGCTCTAACAGGCCATCCGAAGGCTCTAACAGGCCATCCGAAGGCTCTAAAAGGCCATCCAAAGGCTCTAACAGGCCATCCGAAGGCTCTAACAGGCCATCCGAAGGCTCTAACAGGCCATCCGAAGGCTCTAACAGGCCATCCGAAGGCTCCAATAGCCCATTCAAAGTTTGCTGCCCACACACAGATGAATGAAACAGATGAGGAAGTCACACGAACCTGCCCCCGTCTCCTCCACAATCTTCGTCATCTCCCAGCGGGCTGCTCTGAAACTGGTCGTCTACGAGCTCCTCCGTGCTGGTCATGTGATCCTGGCTGATGTCCGACAGAGATAGCTCCAAGCTGTCCTGTCGCCACACATCGGCAGATTTGGACCGCTTCTTCTCTCTCCCGCTGCCTGCCACACCATCGCTGCCCACCATGGAAGATGTTGCAGCTGCAACGCCGAACAGAATGTAGAAAATGTTGTGAAGGCCAAACTCATAAGAAAACAGACATTAAAAGGCATGGATTTCACATCATTGAGCTGATGATGTGGAGTCGCAATGGATGACGCTCATGTGACTTATTTGTAGAGACACTAAAATCATATATAAAATTATTATATATGACATTATATAGTGTTATAATATATGTTGAAAATATGCCAAAATATGCTAAAAAAAATTATTACAACCCAACAACAATTTTGATAGCCATGCAGAAATCCTCAATTATTTACCATTTTTTACCTCAAATTATTTACCATTCCCATAACAAAAATCAACATTAGAGGAGGATTTTGTTTGTGATTTCAACTGGGAATAAAGATGTCAGGCTTTAGGGTAAGAGACTTCACTTTAACAGGACTCACTGGAAAAAAAAAAAGGTTATTGGCAAAGTTTTCAAAAAACATTTCTAGAACGGGAACCGGTGTAAGCCCGATGTTTCCTTGAAAGTAGCTATCCTGTACTTTATATTATTCACCCTTATTTAGGAATAGTGATAAAATAGGACTAATTTCTACACAATATTTGCCAGAACTTCAAATACCACTGAAAAAATTCTCGATGGATGGACTAAAGGTCTCATTTGTAGTCTTAACTCCCCAAGCCTGAACATTCTGAGGAGTTCACCTCTGATCGCGGTGAGGGGTTTCTGTAGACGTTCTTCCGCTGCTCCCACCGTGCGGTCTCCGCGCTGGACCGGGAAACGGCGGCGCGCGGACTTGGTGTGGTCATGATGATGGAAGGACACGGGCCGGAGGTTCACAGCCTCCTGGTTCAGCCAGACGGGGCTCCCGAAGTTCGCCAACACGTCGACTTCGTCGAACGGCTCCAGCCCGTGTTCCGCGAGCGACTGCGGGAGACTGGGCGTGCTGCTGGACCGCGTGCTAGTCTCGGAGTTGCGGTGTTCGGTTTTACTCAGCACGGCTCCCGCGTGTCGCGCGCCACCGCGGTGCCGAGCCTGCTTGCTCCTCGCAGTGGAGATGCGCAGCGAGCGCGACGACATGTGCTTGCGTGTCAGGTGGCTGCGTTCGGCGCTGGGAAGCGCATATTCTCTGCTCTGACTCTCCACGTTCCCCATGCTTCATGAGCTGAAAGCAAAACACAAGATGTCAGATAAAACACACATTAGTGTAAGCACAAGTAACCAGGGCTCCGAACCGGTTCAAGGAACGAAAACGAAAACCGGAAACAAACAGAATTTTGCTAAATTTTATGAGGAGCGGAAACGGAAACAAAAAAAGATTTCTTCAACTGTTCCGGAACATTATGAAATCCACAGAACCGGTTAAAAATGTTTTTTTTTCAGTTCTCTATTTATTTTAACATATCCTATGTCTGGGAGACCATTTCCTTTCACTTTCACTGTCAGTCATCAAGCCCCATGCATCTGGGGCTCCATCTTGTGGACAGACGAGGAAGTGAATGTAATGGCGTTTTAAACATGGTTTTCACGTTATGGATGGGTGCACAACCGTAAATAGTCTCCCAGACACAGGAAATATTAGAATATATAGAGAAATAAAAAAACATAGAAAAAAAAAATGTTTTTAACCGGTTTTGTGGATTTCATAAGGTTCCGTTTCTGTTCCGGAACAGTTGAGAAATCTTTTTTCGTTTCCGTTTCTGCTCCTCATAAAATTCTGTTCATTTTTCGGTTTTCATTTTCGTTTCTTGAACCGGTTCGGAGCCCCGTGTACAGCGCTGTCAGTGACACCACAGTCACTAAGGGTTACGTACCCAGCATGCCTTGCGGCACCATTCACGACACAGCCCCCCCCTCCCACAACACTTCGGTCCTCGGGAGCCCAGCTTCCACTCCACATGTGCCCCACCAACTGACCAAGCGATGCGATCCCACTCGTGACACCAATGTAATGATGGGGCGCCCCCACGTGGAGGGGCACTCGGGGGGAAATACGTCTGGATGAAGTCAACAAGAGACCAAGCTTGGCTACTTGCCAAGCGTCATCCAGATCGTATATGTACAGCACCGTCAGTGACACCACAGTCACTAAGGGTTTCGTACCCAACCGCGGAGACACCATTCACTACAATATTATTATAAACAGATCATACCTGATAGTAGGTAGGCACATCATTTTTTGATTAAAAACAATATTATAAAAGCTTAATTTGAAAAGTTTGAGATGCTTCAATTGCTGGGCTGAGGCTCAGAAGAGGCTTGAGTGGAGGAACCCGACGGTTTAAAAAAAAAAAAAAAAAAAAAAATCACTTTAATAATCACTTGTGGTGATCCCCCATTAATACATTTATCGAGCTTCATACAGGACTTGGCACATGTGCTAGGCTGATGCAATACGCACATGTGAGGTCACATGAGGCTGGCTGGCAGTCATTGTGACATCACCCCCTTGGGAGGTTCTATGCCTAAGTGTTTATAAGGAGATGCCTACGAGCATTCTCCCTCTTTGTGACCGGTCTTATGTGAATAAACATCACAGAGAGAAAGTTGGAGTTGTCCCGCCGTGCGTAATTCCTCCATCTCATGGCGGTTTCCTGACCTCCAATCACTAAAGCCAACCGTCATCTCGTTTGCTGCCGTTAAAAACTCAAAGTCGTTATCTATGAACTCCTGTGGTTTACCCACTAAAAGCATCAATGATACTCTTCTAGCATTCTTCGCATAGTGAATCAAACAGACATCTGAAGCATTTGATGGAACCTCAAGGAACCGATCATGGCTGATTTATTCACAGAGCATGAGTCAAACTCATGTCAAAATAAACAAATATTTGAAGAAATGCCAATTGTGGGCCCGGAATCTTTAATCTATCAAAGTGTAATTATATTAAAACTTTCCCAAAAAGGCCCACCGACACACAAAGCAATGAGGACAACAAGAAATTAAAGTTTACCTATTGGGGGTGGCCAGCGTGGGAGGCATAAAAAGAAGAGCTGTGCGTCTTCTCTGAGCTCTGTAAGAAAAAAACAGAGCACACCACAAACACGACTCTATACATACGTAGTACATACACTTAGTACATAGCAGTACGGGATCCGGTCTGGTGTGTACACAGTGGCGAGAGCAGGGGCTGGAGGGTGTTTTTTTACTCCAATAATGCAAAACATACAGTCAGGTATAGTAGCATATATAGGTTATCAATTATTAAAATCGACTATTGATTTAGTTGCCAACTAATTTGATAATAAAGTTTGATCATTATTCATTTTAATATCACCCATTGTGTGGTCCGTTCTTAGTATGTTGCTCCTAATGCCAGCCGCCATTCCCAGCGTTGTCATGGCCCCAAGTGTCAGGTCAATGACACAAGTGTCAGGTCAATAATCATTCAGATTTTTAAAAATAAATAAAAATAAAAATATTAAATCGAATTTAAATCTGTGTTATTCTGATTATCATGGGAATCTAATTCAACATTTCTATTATTTATCAATTAGTTGTCCATCACAATCCATGAAGGCCACCCTCTACCAAATGAGTTACAGCCATCCACTACCAACTGAGCTACAGTCACCACGGCCAAGGGCTTCCACCATTAGAAGTTTATATTAAACTCCCCCTTTGAAGAACATTGGGACCACTTAAGGGTGACTTTCGGTGTGAAATGAGAATTTTACCAAACACCTGACAAGTCGCGCCATGTGTTGCAGAGTGCAAGTTGTTTAATGAATGCAGTACTTTCCAGACCCTTCATTCAGTCACACAAGACCTCTCCGATCAAACACTGCACACGTTGCACAATTTAAAGAATACAATTACAAAATGGCCAATAGATTCCTGGGCTGGTAACTGGTAAAAATCAATGTGCACATATACAACGACAACTAGGTGAGATTTTGAGACACCACACCACAATATTTTTGTAGATACTGTATCAAGAGACATCGGTCTAATGCACCAATAATTGCAACTTTAATTGCTATTACTCAATATTGCCTCTATGGCCCAAACGTTGTAAACATATGGACATCATATTTCAAGCAACTTGCCCAAGACTGGACCCAGTGTTGAGCATCTGACGCGCGAGTGGCAGAGTGGCGAAGATCTCGATTCCGTGATCAATTTCTCTTAATTCCTCTCATCGTGATGTGTGAACGGTAGATGTAGCTCCAGAGAGAGAACGTGTGGGACGGAAGCCCATCAACCTCTCAATCTATTTTCCCAGCTTGGACTTGGCGGGCACCCCCGCGTGGGAGTAAAAACGGACACAAACACGTGACGCTGGGCGAGCAGGGGTGGTGAAGCGGGGGGCACCCCCTCCCCCAAACCCTCTGTCCAGTCCATATTGCGCGGGAACTGGACGGTGGGGGTGGTCAGTGTGACAGGAGCTACAGTGACAGACTGAAGCCTCACTGAACGCCAGCTATGCAGAGCGTCACGTGACTGCTATGGCCGTTGTGTCACCGTTGGAGGACTGATGGTAGTGCTGGGGGTCGCTCAAATCTCATCCATTCATGTTTTAAAAGTGAAATGTTACTTCACGGTAGTGCTCGGCGATATGGTCCGAAATTTACATCACGGTATATGTTGCACTTCACCTGGGTATCTGTATTTATTTCAGTATTTAATAATTTCATGTTTCGTCAATGTGAATATATGTACTGCTCTCGTGTCGCCATATATGTTACATATCTATCAAAGACCTCTTTTCCTTGGTCGGTGAGATGGCATATGCACTTCCTCGTCACTAGCGGGCAGCAGATCTCCACAGATGTTCACTCTTAGAGGCTTTGCTAAGCCATTGAAATTTGAAGCTTGGGAGACAAAAAATGGATCTGGCTAAAATGTGAAGTTGCAGAACATAACTTCTCATCAGGGGTCCGCTTCGTAGCTAGCGCCAGAGACAAGATGATCAAATACAGTTTTTTATAAAATCCACGATCTAAGCCGTACAATTTTAAAAAAAAACCTAGAAGTTCGTACCGACAGTTATACTACTTACTGCAACTTTTTGTTAGCGAGTGTTAACAAACAGAAAATACTACCAGTAATAATACTGACACTATTACTCCAAAGTAATTTCTGACAACAAATTTGATTTGTGGTAGGGAAAAACACATAACATTTATAAAGAATGTAATTATTTTGTACATTTCAAATATCGACGAGTACCTGCTGATTGCACTTGACTATTGCATCACGCCGGGGTGTATGGTATGTCCCCTGCTCCTAACCAAGAATACCTAGAATGGTCATTAGGAAACATGTCCAAATAAAACACACTGACCTAAAGGTTGTGGTTCAGAGGTGACTGGTGTTAAAAGTGGAACTAGAGTTTTATGAGCAGGAAGTGAACAGCGTTTCCACTTCTACAGCTGTTTGGTTGTTGACGAGTCAACGACGGGTCAAGTATGTGTCTGTGAGCCGGTACATTTGCAGGGATGCCCTTTTTGGCTTCAGAGTCAAAGTCTGAAAAGATCACCAGTCCCAAAAACACAGTCCCCATATTTGAGCCCAGATACTGCAACATTTGGTAGAAATCAAACTATCCAGCTCATTTAACATTCATACTAAACATAACACCTTGCAATAACAAGAGAATCCCTTTCTGGTAGAAATAGTGTCATCTTTCGACCTGCAAACACGTGTTGGAATTCTGTGGGACTGAAAGAGTTCCATTTTAGTCATTCATCTAGAGCTGAAACGATTACAGCCATTTTATGCACTAAAAAAAAAAGAAAAAAATGAAGTTCCACCAAATAGTCTTAATAAATTAATGAATGTATAAACACAACAGCGTCGAATGTCAAGAAGAGGATCTCAACTTTCTTTTCAAATGTTTTACATTCTAAAAATCTGTCTTCATCTTTTGGCAGAATACTTGCTTACTAAAATAGAGCTATTAGGGGTGCAACATTAGTCAACTAATCGATTATGAAATCAAATCAGCACATTTTAATTGATTATCACCATGAAAATTAATCATTGTAATTTTCAGCAATTTGGGGCACATTTCCACCACAATTCATCCACATTAATTTGATATCACTTCCTGAAAAATACAAAATATATTTAATCAATTAAAAAAAAAAACACGAATATGGGGGGTGCGGTGGCAGAGTGGTTATAGAGCGCGTCTCCCGGACCATAGGTCGAGCAGTTCTAATCCCCTCTCTGGCTCTTCTGCAATGCTCCCTCCCGACCCTCCCCCTCATCCCAGTTTCCAATTTAACTCTGTCACCATCTCTCAAGAATGAAAAACGGCATCCCCCCCTCCCTTCCCAAAAAAACAAACTTAAAACGAAAAAAAAGGATCTGAGTGGTTATGGACACCGCACCCAACGCGACCCCACTCATGTTGGTGGCGCTGTGTCTACCGCAGTGTCGCGAGTTCGACTACGCTCGTCAACTTGTCTGCAATGTCTACCCCCGATCTCTTCAACCCAGTTTCCGACTAATCCTATCCAACAAAGATGGAAAAAACTGAGGACGCCGGGAAAAAATAACTTAAGAAAACAAAACAAAAACATGACTATGACGTAAGCCTTCAAATATTATGGTAAATGTATTGTAATGACTTTGTGTCAGGATAAGCAACTCAAATGTTGCACATTTGTTGGTTAAGAAGAACTTAAGATGAATTTTTTGCTCGCTGTGAGTTATTTTGGGTATTTTTATTTCTAATAAAAAAAATCATCCAGCCCATTAGTCGACGAATCATTTCAATAAATCGGCAACTAAAAAGGACTATTAGAATAATCTCTGGTTGCCCTATTTGCTAGAGATGCAGCCCTGTATAGTATAACAAAGAAATCACATTTCAATGAGAACATCTCCTAAACTGCAGATGATGCTGGGAGTGTAGCGACCACAGCTTGTTCAGTGAACGGTATTTGTCACCTCCAGGGAACAAACAGTTGTACAGCTGTGTTGTTGTCCACAGGTCAGCAACCATTAGCCTGAGGGGGTTGGGTTCCGGCAGTGTGGGACCCGGTGCAGTTGTGTCCTGCAGTGGAGGAGGTGCAGGGACAAGGCTGCCCCCCCCTGTCCCCATCTTCATCCTCCCATCGCACTCTCTCCCTCCCCCACCTACCCCTTTCCTGTCTGCCTCACGTCTCATTTCAGAATCAGAAGCATATACAGAACAGCTGCACACACATGGAAATGTACAGGCAAGTATGGGTGCAATGATTAGTCAATCAATGACTAATCGATTATGAAATTAGCTGACAACTAATGCAGTAATCGATAATCGCCAACAAAATGAATCATTGTCATTATCAGCATTTTTTTGCTAACACCACCACCTATTGGTTTACACAAATGTGATATTACTTAATTTTGGAAAGTACATAATATGATTAATAATTATTCAACATAATTGATAAAAAAGATGAATATGAAGATAACCATCGAAATATTAGTGTAAAAACGTAATTGTAATGAGTTGGTGCTAAATTGTAACTAAATTGTCGTACATTTGTTGGCTATCGTGAACCAAAATTGACTAAATTTCAAGTTTCAAGATTAATTTCTGTGTCGTGAATATTTTGGTGAAAAATATCTGACCGATTAGTCGATTAATCGTTTCAATAATCGGCAACTAATCGACTATTGAAATAATCGTTCTCTACAGGCAAGTCAAGTACACACACATCAAGTTATAATGTGTAATTGGTATAGTAACAGTGCAGTGACATACGTGACATGTCACTGCAGTGGTTACATTACAGAGCACGAAGAGTCATGAGATTTTACATGCCGTGTTTCACATTGACCGCTACTGACCAGAAGCCGCTGAGTTCAGCAGCATCACCACTCGTGGGAAGAACTGTTCTCCTTCAAGAGATCCTAGTGAGCAGTGCTCTGTACTCTGTATCGTATGTATAAGTATTTGCAATACCTCTGGAAATAGAGGTCTGGAGACGTGGCAAGAAGTATAATTATAAGATTTAATTTATTATACAAACGCGGCCACCATTCATTGAGAGCAGGCACGATGGCAATACAACTCACAAGTCTGTCAATATCCAATATGATCCTGGAGGCAGTTAATCCAATGGCCTTTGTTATTCCATTAGTTTCTAATGAAGTCCCGGCGATCTAGGAGATGTCACTAAAGTCTCCCAGAGATCCAGGAGATGCTGCTGATTAAGTAGCAACATCTACTACTGCCCAGTCGTCTTCCAATAGACGTGTTTACCCGCGAAATACAGCGGGCTGGCATTTTGTCCCGTGGGGAGGAAACACTTCCTAATGGTAGCCTATGGCAAATCTGGTACTTGACCCGAGGACCCGAGCAAACAAAACACACAACAGTTCAGAATCCGACCACTAGGTGTCGTCTGTGACCAGTAAACACATCACCCCGATCGCTCAGTTTATAATTTTGTATAAATATTGATGAAATAAAGTCTAAATCCGACTTAAAGTTACTCATCGAGTAATCACATGTTTTTCTGGACCAATAGGCTGGCTGCTTCTACTAGCAATTACAAAAGGAATGGGAAAATGGAACGAGTTGCACTGATGATTAAATCATGCGTTTGTGGGTCACAGATCCGCACGAGAGCATTTGGGTGTGGAATAGCACCCCGCAAGTTACTCCCATCCGTTTTAAATAACCCTGTAGGTGTGCGTTACCACCAAATATACATGTCGAAAAATAACCAAAAACACATCGGACTAAGTGACACCAGGCAAGACGTTCAGACACCGGAAGTACCCCCCGAACTCGTCTATAGGTGGATAACCCTCTGGTGGTATGAAGTGGAGAGCCGTTTACATGCTCAGTGCCATCTAAACACGAGATCCTTTAAAAGAGACTACTTTCTGGGGGAAAGGGTGTGCACCTCCCTATTCTAAAAAAATGTAACACCTATTTTGAGAACTCATTCAATGAAGTCAATACATTGCATAGCTGAATAAAATTCAAAATCTCCAAATACAGGCAAAATGGCATGACAAATGGCCGTAGTTCATCACATAATATTGAAAAAAAAAAAACCACCACTAAGGCTTAAGAAGGTCTTATATGAAGACGCAAAGTCGCAAACATCTCACACACACACACACACACACACACACTACTGGATAAGCTTGGCTGGGATGCAGTGCTCCTGGCCACCCACAGAGGGCGGAACAATGGTTGCACTGTGTGGAGTGACTTTAATACTCCTCTGCCCTGGGCCGCATCCAGGCCCTCGCCCACATAGAACTACATTACAGACAATCTGGACTCACATTGCTACACAGTTCTTACCAGGGCTTGAAAACGAAATTATTTTTAAAAAGTTCCGTTCTGAGCGGTTCAGGCAGGCCTATGTTTAACGTTTTCGTTCTTGGAACCGTTCCACCACCAAAATATTGGTTCGGAACGCAAAAATTCTATTCGCTCTTAAAGTTCCTTATATTGTGCAATGTTAAATTTAGATATAGTTTATACAAAATATATTTGGTGGACTTTCAAACTTCAGTGCAACTGTAATAACGTGAAAACTGTTTAATGCGCCATTGCGTTCACTTCCTCGTCTGTCCACAAGATGGAGCCCCAGATGCATGGGGCTTGATGACTGACAGTGAAAGTGGACGGAAATAGTCTCCCAGACATAAGACATGTTGAAATACATAGAGAACGGAAAAAAAAACGTTTTTAACTGGTCTTGTGGATTACATAATGTTCAGTTTCTGTTCCGGAACAGTTGCAGAAATCTTTTCGTTTCCGTTCCTCATAAAATTCTGAAAAATTACGTTCGTTTCCGGTTTTCGTTTCCGTTCTTTGAACCTGTTTGGAGCCCTGGTTCTTACAGCTCGTCGCAATTCTGGACTGTTTCAAAAGGGATGATTAATCATTTCCCAGCAAAGGACTAATAGCCTCAGAGTTTTAAATACAATTTGGAAACTGCTAAGAAAAGTTAGTAGAAATAACTATTGTAATATTCCACTGTTCTTAAGCATGGAAAGAGTTCATTTTAGGTAAACCAGAGGACCATGGCTTTCTGGAGTAGAGCCCCAGGTGGTGATCCTTTCACTGTCAGAATAAAAATAACGCCCTCTATGTGGACCATCAACCCAAACAGACATATACACATCCCCAGACCAAAAACAAAGATAAAACAGATCAACAAGGGCGAGGTTGTATGATTTTGCTTAAAAATGAAAATTGTATCTGAAAATTTCAAATTCAGATTTTTGGAGAGAGAAAAAAAAAAGAACCCACATTTTTTAGTTCAAATTTTGCAAACTCTGCTCCTTTTGTAAATGAAGTAGAGAGAAGTCAGTCTTGAATATAAATAAACACCCAAAATACAAATATGTAATTATAATTTACAACAACCAGAAAAACCAGTGACTCACCGTGTTACCGTTCTAAAAACCAGTGAACACTGATGTATCCTAATTGTCCTCGGAAAACAATGATTTGAGGATTTGCATTTTTAAAAATATGATGAAAATGATTGGGATTCCAAATAGGTTCCATAGCTATTCATAAGACTGCTAGCAGTGGATGCAAGATTGATGACTTTAATAATCAATAAGTCATAATAATTAATGTAGTTGTCAACGTCCTTGTGTTGTCCTGTCAATCTTCCATTACATTTTCTGGATAAATTGTTTAGTTTTAGCTGGAGCAGTGTCCCAAAACAGCCACTAGTTAGCAGCAAACAATTAAATACACATTTTTACCAAATTCACATTCAAAGTTGAACTTTTTTTCAAGTTCACCTTTGTTTGAATCTTGGAATTTGGACTGACAGCGACAGTTTTTTTCAAGAAAAAGCTCAAGACACATCTCTTTGATCTAGCTTATAACTAGGATGTTACTGTCATCGATACATCAGCCCACTGTATTCGTTTGTGTGTGTGTCTGTGTGTGCGCGCGAGTGTGTTTGATTTGGGAGGCTGTGGGTGACGTTCTGTTCAATGTTCTGTTTCTGTAAAGCACTTTGTGTTGCTCTTCATGAAAAGTGCTATACAAATAAATAAAGTTTGAGTTTGAGTCAATATCATGAAAAAGAGCTCGGCATCATTGTCAACTGTTGTTCACTGTGGGGCAGTATGATACGTTACTAGAAAACACAGGCACTATAGCCTGAAAACGGTAACCTATCCATCAACTACTGGCAATTTGAGACGCCCCAAGGGGGCCACGTCGTCTGCTTTTGATTTTGCTGTGTGCCTGTGTGTGAGCACGTAAAACAGCTGCCATTGGTTGAAATGGTAACTAATCTACTCCTATATTTACTATTGTGAGCGGTGGGGGTTATAGAGAAGAAAAACAGACGCTATACGTCGGAGCGGTAACTTATCTAACAAAAACAGTGCTACAGCAATCTGAGACGGTCTATTGGGAGACCACGGCTGGGTTCCTTTGCGTGTTTTGATAAGCGAGTCGCACTCGTCACACCCGCCTTGCAATAGACGTGAAATGACACATCATTTTCCAGACAATATTTTATATCTGTCAACAAACTACCTTTTGGGGTGCGCGTTGGCCGAGTGGTTATGGACACCGCACCCAACGCGACCCCATTCATGTTAGTGGCGCTGTGTCTACAGCAGCGCCCGCAGTGTTGAGAGTTCGACTACGCTCGTCGACTTGTCTGCAATGTCTACCCCGATCTCTTCAACCCAGTTTCCGACTAATCCTATCCAATAAAGATGGAAAAACGGCACTAACGCCAGAAAAAATAACTTAAGCAAACTACCTTTTTGTCAGCAAGCCACAATGTACGGCAGGTGGGTCCCAGGCAGGGCTTGAAAACGGAATTATTTTTGAAACGTTCTGTTCAGGCAGGTCTCTGTTTAACGTTTTCGTTCTCGGAACCGCTCCGTCACCAAAATATCGGTCCTGAACTGGTTCGGAACACAAAAATTTTGTTCGTTCTTAAAGTTCCTTATACTGTGCAATGTTAAGTTTAGATATAGTTTATACAAAATATATTTGGTGGACTTTCAAACTTCTGTGTAACTGTATTGACACCATTACATTCACTTCCTCGTCTGTCCACAAGATGGAGCCCCAGATACATGGGGCTTGATGACTGACAGTGAAAGTTGGATGGATGCACAACCGGAAATAGTCTCCCAGACATAGGAAATGTTCAAATATATAGAGAACAGAAAAAAACGTTTTTAACCGGTTTTGTGGATTTTATAATGTTCCGTTTCTGTTCCGGAACATTTGAATAAGTATTTTTTCGTTTCCGTTTCCGCTCCTCATAAGATTCCATAAATTTCTGTTCGTTTCCGGTTTTCGTTTTCGTTCCTTGAACCGGTTCGGAGCCCTGCACTGATGTACGGCTCCTGAATAACTAGTCAGCATTCTCACTCCAGCACAGCAGTGGTTGGTGCCACTGTGAGAGTTCAGTAGTGAAACAGCTAGTGGATAGAAGCTGTTCCTCTGTTTTGTGTTTCTTTTTTTTTGTGTTTTGCCTCTCCCCATAACTTTCTCTCTCCTTTCACCCACCTTCGGTCTCTCTCTCCCTCTCTCTCTCTCTGTCTTCGTGCGCCTGGCTCTTCATCTCTCTCAGTCTCTCTCTCTCTCCTTGTTCACCCTTTGCCGGTTGTAAAGCAATTAACCTTTCGTCTCCCTCTATAGTTCACCCCTCCTCGCTGTTCAAGCACTCATTTCTTCTCTCATCTGCATACGAGCTCTCGCTATATCCACTCTTTGGCCAACGTCGCTTAATGCAGCTGAAGAGACACTCACGGGCACAAATGTACAAGTCAGCACATGTAAAACACC
>OMKY01084344.1:0-10340 GCA_900302395.1 Bregmaceros cantori | reverse complement strand
GAATAGAGGAACTTACATCGGCAATAGCTGAACTCGGCCATTGCCAAGGTTTGTTCGGACTCTATTTAAGGAGGCGTGTAGGCAGGTGGAGGACCGCCAACGGTGGCGGCCCAGAATGCACCACGCGTGCATTCACTACAATACATATTGGTCTGCCAGATGATTATGGAAATTTGTTCTAAATTTCCGGAAGACTGCTTGTTGGATGTCAAATTTGCATCCATTTACTCAGCCAAAAGCTGCTGCAAGTTATTCCCTCTACTGGCATTGACTTGGGGGTCATTTATTGTTTGCATTCCTACTGTTAGTTAAAAGATATTTGTGTTAGTTCCTGCCGGCTATTATTCATAAACTTGTGTGCGGCGCTTCCGAAAGTTTGCGGTAGAGGCAAACTGGCTAACGGCTAACACCTGTGGCTCAGTCTGTTTAACCAGCAGGCATCGTTTGTCTGCTGCCTGCTGGCATTATTCTGGATATCAAGAGGCTGAGTATCTTTTCAACTTCTCTGTAGTTAAATATTACTCCGCCTCTGCCCATGCGGTTATGGGTTTCGGCCGGCAGTCGGGAGTCCATGTGTAAAGACGATCTTTTACTCCCGTTGTTGTGCGTAGCTCTCTCTAGCAGCAAACTTATATAACGGGCGACTCAAAGACATTCTGTAGTCCCTTCTCCGGGGCGGGTTAACAATATGATTATCACACTCGGCGAGTCGTGGCCATCTCGAGCCACGGATACACTCGTACGAATTCCATCTGTGTATATGATGCTAACTGGTTCCCCACACAGTCAAATTTACGGTTTGTCTGCCTAGAGCTGAATTGTTTTCGTGAGTCCAGTCTTTGCTCACGTTGTTCGGCCAGTGTCTCTGGCGCACTGTGGGAGTTTCATAATACTCTCCTTGGGCTTAATGCCTAGTAGGCATTAAGCACGTACCTTTAACATGCATCCACACATCCAGACTCCTTTATTGCATGTTCGATAAGGGTAGCACCATCTACTGGTCCTACCCCCACCAATTTCTTGATTGTTTGATTTGATCTGTTGCTGGGTCAAAGACGTTTAAGGTATTTCAGTGGCCCATTAAAAAAAAAAAACATATTATTTGGCCATTTTCCAAATATTTGGAATGTAATGTACACGTACATGTATTTTATAACTTCAAAGAAAAATATTTTAGTGTTTAAAAACTTAAATCAATAGGGCAATGGCCTTAAAAATGTAATTTGGTGTGACTATAATTATCTCAAATTTAACAGATTTATTTACAGTTATAATTGAGTGTCTCCCCCTTAGAGCCATTACATACACATTTAGGATCTAGGATTCATAAAACTGATCTAAAATGTTTACAAATATTGTCCACTTATGTATGCCAATGATTAATATTTGAACCAAACCGATATACATTAACATTTGAATTTAGTACAGAATTGACAATTGTCGGTTACCCCGGATGACAGATGGACGTCTCAAATGATGAGAAACGGGCAATCGCAGCAATTAAGGCTATTCAATAGTCCCAAGAATTCAGGAACATTTTGAAAACATTTATTAAAGAATCAGCTTGTGCAGAATTGTGTACAGTTTTGTTTCGATTATATTGAACATGCTGGTCATTGTGAGAGGAGTATGGAAATTATTGAAATTTCAAAAAATGTTGACATCTAGAAAGACTTATATTAAAATAATAACTAAATGTGCGTAATGAATGAAATATAATTATATATACGGTCTATGGTTCTCTTGGAATTTCTCTCGGAAAAGTAAACTTCCAGGCCATTTTTCGCTTGTGCGTTGACCCCAGTGCTCACCAGTGATGCCTACAGACATAATTACAAGCAATTGTCCCTTGTCTGGTAGGATGGTAGGCGTTAAATCGGATAATTTAGGCGTATTATTTTCTGTGACGTAAGGTGCGAATCCCAAAAAACGATTCGCTTATTTTGAAAGTGTGAAAACCTAACCCTAACCTCCTACTACATAACCCTAACCTTAACATAACCATAACCTAAACTTAACCTAACCCAACCCTCACCTTAACCCTAATCATAACCTTAAACTAACATAGCCCAACCCTAACCTTAACCCTAATCATATCATTAACCTAGCCCTAACCTTAACGTAACCTTAACCCAATCCTAACGTAAGCCTAACAAAATAAGTGAGTCGTTTTGGGGATTCGAACTTTAAATAACGGGAAAAAATACGATAGAATTATCCGATTTAACGGGGACCCTGGAGGATCCCAGTCTGCGCTACCGTTGAACGACCAGTAGAGGGCAGAGGGCACGCTCAGGGCTGTAAGCAGCAGCAGCAGCAGAAGAAGAAGAAGAAGACGTCATATTATTTACCTAAACCTCACTGTTTTGTTGAGCGAGCCGCCGTGAAATCCGCTGGGATTTCAACCCTTTAATCTAATTTATATTCTATTAACATTTAGTTTTCCCTTCTGGGATTTCCCGCCGCGATGGGTGCTGCGATGGCGCTGTGTTCGCTGGCCAGCTGTGTAAGTAATTTAATATCAACATGTAGCCAGGTAGGTGGAAACAAGAGAAGCAGCCTCCAACATTGTCGGCGAACAAGTGAAAAGAGAATGAACGTCAGAGTGGCGCCTGCCCGTATTGACCACACTGTGGTGTCCAGCTATGTAGAGTATATGGTTAATATGGTTATTCTCAGTGGTGGAAAGTAACAGATTACATTCGCTCAAGTTACTGTAATTAATTACTTTTTATGAGTAATTTGTTATTTTCTGAGTAGTTTTTGACATGTGTATTTTTTTACTTTTACTCAAGTACAATTTTCACCTTAGTACTTTTAACTCATTCCATTTGAATCCCCTCACGTTACTGATTACAAAACATTGGTGCCATCAGGAATTCCATCAGGATCAAAAAAAAAGATTCTTCACTATTGCTAGTATACAAACTAAAACAGAAAAACTAGGTGTAATATAAATACAATAATACTGCTATATAATTTTTCCAGTGTCAAGGCCCCCAATACAACAAAGACAACGCGTAAGCTTGCGTGAAAGCCCAATATGTTAGAATTTTTCTTGTAAGAGTAGGCTCTTTCATGCTATTACTATAAAATGGAGATAGAGAAACAGCAAAACACTTCCAATAATGTTTCTTAAACATAATTAATGCTAATAATCGTTTCGATTATCATCTGCTATCTGTGATGTCATAGTGGATTGGACTTTTGATTGGATCGTGTGAACATCTCGGTCGATCCTCTCTTTTAGGTTAAACTTGATAATAATGACATGAGATGACTTATTTGTGACTGTACTGTGGAATAGGGGGTCAACGATTAGTCGATTATAGAGCTGCAACTAATCTAATAATCGGTAATTGGAATTTAATCTTTGTTATTGTCAGAAGTTTTAGGAAAAAAATAAAGGAAAAATGAACCGATTAATCGGCAGTAAAAATGGCTGATTAATCGATTATCAAAATAATGGTTAGTGGCAGCCCTGAAAGTATGTTAAAACTCCATCCAGGCCTCGTGTCTGTGTGGCTCCGCCCCCTGCCTCCTGTGCGGCTGCTGCCCGTCGTCCAACAACTCGGTGCTGACCCGGCTGGTGTTCTCCATCTTCCTGCTGCTCGGCACGGCCGTGGCTGTCATCATGGTGCTACCGGGCATGGAGGAACACCTGAGGAAGGTTAGGGCGACTCTGTCGGTCAGCCTCAACAAAGAACTTAAGAGCATATCATGAATCTTTTATTCTATTCACTTCAAGATTCAATAATGTATTGCCATTTCACAATGTGATAGGAATAGGTTTGGTTGCTGCCAGGGCTTTGAACCAATATTTTTTCCCAAACGTTTCGTTCCGAACAGAAACTGAATTATAACGTTTCCGATTATAAGTTCCACCAATAAATTGACGCTCCGGTTAGAACAGAAAAATATTGTTCCCGGAACGGTTAATTTCGTTCCTGTCAGCAGATTAATGCTATATAATGTTATGTAGGACGAAGCCACAACAACTCGCTACAGAGACCTGCCGGTAAGGCTGAGCGATTTTCGGTTTTAGACCGAAAACCTAAAATAAAAACAACGCGATTTCGGTTTCTTCAAAGCGTTGGTTTCTCCATGCATCATGTGTGGGAGGGCTGCTCGTCAATATGTTTGGGAATTCGAATAAATGTGGCCGTCCCTTGTTGTTTGTCCGTGTTTGGAACAGAAACTGAGGTTTCAATTTTTTGTAAATATCGTTCAGCCTTACCTGCTGGTAGCGCTCTACAGCCGAGGTCTCGTTGCGTGTTGGGGCGAACCCACAACAACGCGCTGCAGAGAGTCCCGCAACGATTCCTACTTCATTGCTGCATCGTAGAGTTTATAAATACTCTCGTTTTATTTCTGAAGTTATCCCCAAGTGCACTCCTTTGAGGAACGAAATAAAACCAGTATTAACCGGTTACCATTATTTTAAAATAAGTGTTCCTGTTCCGGAACATTAAAAAATAATAACGTTTCCGGTTTCGTTTCTGTTCCCTGGAAAATAATAAAAGTTCCCGGTTTTTGTTTTCGTTCCTTGAACCGGTTCAAAGCCCTGATTTAAAGTCGGTTAACATAACTCCATAGTTTTATTACGTTTCGGATTAAAGTCTTAACTAGTTATTTGGAGTAACCTTTTTTTAAACTATACTGCTCAGTATCAGGTATTCGGAATAGCGGGTCCGGATCAAAGGATGTGCAGTGAACAGCATGCCACAAGTTGAACCATGTCATACCATTCTCACACCTTTCAACAGCTATTATGAAAATGAGTGTGGCTTCTCACCTGGCCAGAGTAACTAACTAAAGGACCGGTAGGGGTGGGGCGAACCTATACATGGAAACGATGCGAGGAATTTCATTCATTGCGCACGAGACAAAACAAAAACACCCACGGTGCGCGCGCGCGTACTTACGCACACACCGCCGTACCTGTCCTGCGCCGGCGTCACATTATAACCATGCTCTGCGCGCTCACTTGCTGCGTTCTGCTACTGATGTCGCGCTGTTCCGCGTCGCCACACAGCAAGATCGCGGAACTTCTACTCGATCCGATGATGGACACATTAGGTGTCAACGGGGAACCGAAGGCCGAATCGGCCCCGTCGGGTTCAGGGGACGTGACAGAGATGTCCCCCCGAAATGGTTCGGCGGAGGAACGGAGAACTCGAGGTCAACACGGGGCCACGGTGAGACCGGCGCGGCGCGCAGCCAAGGCTGACGCAGTATTGGAGAAGTTTGGCGACACGCGACAGACTGTATTATTTCCAGAAACGGGTAAGATTTTATACTGACATGCTTAAGAGTCTTTCTCTCTTTTTATTTTATTGATTATGTATTCCGTTTTTTTATTTGTGTGCAAGCGCAATTTTCTCATAACTATGCTCATAACTGTACACTTCCATGCATGATAAGCAAATTGAGTAGTTTATGAAACTCATAAATGTATGAGGTTGTTTTACATTTTACAGTTATCCTTGAACGCTGCTAACGCTGCAACAAAATTAGGAGCACCTAAACAAAACAAAAAGAATTAGGTCAAATGTAAAAAAACAAAACAAAACACAATTTTCCTTTGACTAGAACTTTTATCATTTTTCGTTCTTGACTCATAGCTTTAGACCTGAGGTTTTTATATTTCTGAATTGGCTACTGGAAACCAAGGGTTGATCAAGTGGTACATTGAAAACGTTTGGTTCAGTAAATAATAAAGTAATATGCTTGGTGCCTAGGTGATAATGATGATCATATTGAGTGATTGACCAGATGTCTTCAAATGAAATAAAGTGAACCTATTTATTTTTAAATACTCACACATTTTTTTTGTCCACAGAATTCATGAGACAGGATGACAGGCCATCGGGCCGGCGCATACAATGGTACCAATCAGTGTTCAATCATCATAACTTTAGCCGACACAATCCAATACTATCTGGTGCCACCCTCAAAATCTCCACCAGCGAACATTTCCGTGTCGCAGGACCAGAGACCCAGAAAGAGGAAGTTGGGGTCCTCGTCAGAGTGAACAGAACCAAATCTATCAACATCACCTTGACACAACGCCACCCAGAACTCCGGGTGGACCTTTTCGGAGCTAAGCGAAGAACCATCGTGAAGGAGTGGTGGCGAAATGGACATGCTTTGGTGGTGGATGTGGGGCTAGATCATCCTCAAATCTCACCGCGAGTGTCCTTGGAGCTCAGTCTAGCGGAGGTTCGCCGAGGTAGCCGCAGACATGGGAAAACTTCGAGCCAGACGACCCGACCGAAGGCGTACAAGCGCACGAACAGCAACTCGGAATGTGGCGAGCAGGGCCACTGCTGCCGGAAGTCTCGCTCTGTGTCGTTCAAGGACATAGGCTGGGACGACTGGGTGGTGGCTCCCGCTTCCTACACCATGTACTACTGCGACGGCTCGTGCCCGCACAATTACAAACCGGCTGGCATGCACGCGCAGGTCAAGTCGCGGCTGCGGGCGTTGAATCGCGGGGAAACTCCAACTTTGTGCTGCGTGCCCGCAGGTTATGAGCCGCTGGTCCTCTTGCACTACGACGAGAAGAGGAGGTTAGCGCTCACTCCATTCCCAGACATGCTGGTCACTGACTGTTACTGTGCCTGACCATGCAAGGGTCGGAGATGTTTCTCGTTCCATATGAGCTGTGCAATGGGTGTATTGCGCAATGTTGGAATTGTGATGTAACGGGGGCCTCGTAAAGGGTGCTTCCCAGAGTGTACTGTTATCACACAAAGGAAAAATTCAAACTTCTTGAAGGCTTTATATGAATTAAATTTATATGCTTTATCTTAAAACCAGAAAACCAAGGCAAATATATCCAGCTGGTCAGAAATTATGGGCCAAACTAATATTTGGCCATCTTGAATTCTTGGCCTCCAAATCCTAGATTGGAGGAGGACGGCGGCTTAACCCTATGCTCCGCATTCCAGGGATATAATGAGACCCACTCTGTTATGAAGTGACCATGTTACCTTTTCATCAAACATTCCTAAAGATCAGATTGAAAATCTATGAAATCTTCCTACCAGTGGGAAACGTGTATTATGACAATGGCACCAGCTGCAAGCCTCTGGCAGAGGAATGTTTTGTAAAAGGACATAGTGTCAACGGTGGCCGATTCACTGGCTTAGGCTACATCCACACAGAAACTAAACAAGAGGTTTTATGTGAGAACGGGTTTCAATGAACAAATTCATTTAAAAAATAATCCTCTGTTTTCGAGTGAATGTGCCGCAGGCAGCAGGTTTTTACTTTGGTCACTGACATCCACATGGCTGAGACATGGGCGTAAATAAAACCGCTCTCGAAGTCGGAGGCGTCCGCGTTGCTGCGAAAACACTGGAACAAAAACGTTCCACCTTGGAGGGTGTATTCGGATAAAACGCTCGTCTGGCTCTTAGCTAGTCATGGGTGGGCACAACCATGTTCATCACATTTGCACTGATCTTTCTGGGTCCACAAAGTATGTCTAAACCTAGCAGATTATAAGATAAAGAGATCTGTCCCTTTTCCTTTTGAAAAAAAAAATATATTTTTGACATCCGCTACAATAGAAGAGTTCAGCAGGCAAATCCTGTGCAATCGCAGAGATGAAGAGGTTTTGGTGCCGTAGTGGCAACCAATTAATAGGAATAGAAATAAGACACAAGACTCGTAATTGCAGTACGAGTTGCCGCAACACAAGCACACTCGTTTATTATATAGACTCAACTGAGCGCGCCAAAAGCGCGCCCGACACGCCCACGATTTGGGTCAAACCATTAACGCCACATGCAGGGGGCAACATCACAATCATAACAAAATGTGGGGGTGTATACCCAAGTTCGTATTTAATCACAAGGGAACATTTTTTGAAAAGGTCTATTCAGTGGGAGCACACGCCCACTGCGTTATTAAAAAGGGAATGCTGGGAATTTGCGGGGCGCTATTCCACACTCGAATGTTCTCACGCAAGTCTGGCCCACACACGTGCGCCGTCTCGTGCATCCCTTTATGACATCACAGTCAGTGGTAGTGACTGAGGTTCAGCCAGGTTCACCGACAGATTCTTGTCTGATTTCTTTTCCCTCAATAGCCGACTTGGTCTGTATCACAATACACATATTTGTCCTCGTTGGTTCACTGACTTGTGAGGTTATATAGTAACTGAGTGGCAAATGGTCGTGCATTGGACAGTCTATGTACAGGGACAGTCTATGTATGTCGATCAGTCTATGACGACAGAAATGCTACTGATAGCATGGGTCAAGAATAAGACACTTTTATATTGTTCGCATTTTGGTTCTACTGAATCCCCAAAGTGACTGCCAACATTACAATAAATATAGCATGTTTCATTAACAGTTACTTATCGTAGGCTATGTAATCATGGAATTGTAGTGGGTGTCTTGGAATCTGGCCCGATTGGCTGTCTAAATACAATAATGATATGATAGGATGATATCATTGATGACATAAAGTCTCTTTCACTATTGACTGTACCATCCTCACCAACTTCATTCCAATCCATGAGTAGCACTAAAGACTTTGTTTACATTTCATTCTAGAGTTGCTGTTATTATTATTATTACTATTATTATCTATCATGAATGCATGCTATATAATAGATTGCTAACCTATGTTATCCTCAGTTAAATGTATTTATTATTTTTATATTTATCATTAATGTTATTATTAACATCATCATTAGCGAGAAGGCTATGCACACTGCAACTTCATAGAGGACGCAAACTCAACCTCACTGGTCCAACCTGCTTGGAGGCTCCTGACGGGCGTGGCTCCCCAACAGGAGCGTCCGGCCATGCATTGAACAGACCCATATGCTATACAAGGGAATAAGAGGATCCACTCTTTACCTCTAACCAGGGCTTTGAACCGGTTCAAGGAACGAAAACGAAAACCGGGAACTTTTAGTATTTTCCAGGGAACAGAAAACCGGAAACGCTATTGTTTTTTATGTTTCGGAACAGGAACACTTATTTAAACATAACGGTAACCGGTTAATACCGGTTTTATTTTGTTCCTCAAACGAGTGGACTTTGGGATAACTTCTAAAATAAAACAAGAGTATTTATAAATTCTAGCAGTGAAGTAATCGTTGCAGGACTCTCTGCAGCGTGTTGTTGTGGGTTCGCCCCGACAAGCAACGAGACCTCGGCTGTAGAGCGCTACCAGCGGGCCTCTGTAGCGAGTCGCTGTGGGTTTGCCGCAACAAATATTACATAGCATTAAACACCTAACAGGAACGAAATTAACCGTTCCGGGAACAATATTTTTTTGTTCTAACCGGTTCAGGAACGTCAATTTATTGGTGGAACACATAACCGGAAAAGTTATAATTCTGTTTTCTGTTCGGAACGAACGGCTTGGGAAAAAAAATATTGGTTCAAAGCCCTGCCTCTAACCAAGTTTGTCACCAAAACAATGTTAGTGTAGTGAATGCACGCGCGGTGCATTCTGTGCCCGCCACCGTTGGCGGTCCTCCATGTGCCTACACGCCTCTATATAAAGAGTCAGAACGAAGCTTGACAATGACTGGTCTCAGTTATTGTCGATCCGAGTTCCTCTTTCCCCAGCTCCTCCACGAGGGGGCGCTTGCGTTACATTATGATACACACCGCGCCTCTATGGAAACATGTCAACTTAAATATGTTGTTTGCCTGCAACTCTGACCATCATATGCATTAGGATTAGGTGAACGCCATAGTGTTTCCGAGACATTCTTACTGGTTAAATACGTCTTCCCGGTGCTTTATGTAATTCCTGCTTCCGGGTGAATTATACATTATGCATCATACACATCCCAGCCCCACATCCTCGTAATAGCCTCAAACTAATTTGACTAATTACCAAATCTTGATTATATTTCACATTACTTCTATTTACATTGTGTACCATGTGGGAATGGGGCGCTTGCGTCTGTGTGCATCTGTTGCCTGTCATCACGCAGTCTCAGTCCTTCCAACTCCACAATTGAGTGAAGATGTTTTCTTCATTTCCTTTTCTTGTTGTTAAAATTATTTTTGCTACTTTTCCATTTGTATAGTTTGATTTCTAAATTTTCAGAAAAGCCGGAGAGGGTATGCGAACCCGCAGCGCTGCTCGGCCTGGGGGACACGTTCTCTAACCACTGTGGCCCCTTTGTACACTACTTTTAAAGTGTGTGTATACATATATATATATATAAATATATATATATACATATATATATATATATATATATATATATATATATATATATATATATATATATATATATGTGTGTGTGTGTGTGTGTGTGTGTGTGTGTGTGTGTGTGTGTGTGTGTGTGTGTGTGT
>OMKY01084191.1:3633-19125 GCA_900302395.1 Bregmaceros cantori | reverse complement strand
ATGTGTTAATTGATATGCCCCTTTTTCTACTTTGCAACCTGGGAATTTGTCAAATCTGCATTTACAACAATGTGCAAACATTTATTGAAATGCTGTTATATTAAACCTTTTTAACATCTGTGAAATGTAAAAGGGCAGATTTGATGCTAGATCCACACCCACTTGTTAATTTGAAAATCTGAGATCTCGGAATTCTGAGCGGTGCGATGGCCCCTGTCCTAGATTGCTCTCCAGTTTTCTTTGGCCACAAACACACACACCCTGGTCTCCATGAAGGACTAACCCGAGGGACAATTTGAATGTCTCAGAGAAACACAGATGGCTCTTCGCCTGGCGGGAAGGAAGGCGGAGGGAAGAAGGACAAGAAGAAAGGACAGCAGGGGAAAGAGAAGAGAACGGTATCTCTCCAGAACTTCCAGACCGACGGTGCCACAGGTAACCCGGATCAGGTGTTTTTTGTTTTGTCCGCTCAGAGGTAGGTGTTGGCATAGAGGAAATGACCAACATGCCCAAGGGGTTCAGTTATTAATCTATACTGGAGATAGGAGCTGCTACGCTAGTCTAGAGCAAATTGTGTGATGACTACGTCATTGTCAGGAGGTAATGCTAGTTTGTCGATAGACGGGATGTCCGATGACATACTTGTTGTTGCCGGGTCACTCCTAAGTTTATGGCGCAATCCCCATATTAAGTTAATTCAAATAAGTTGACTGTTAAATTTGTATGAAATAAGTAGTGTTGATACGGTTGAATAACGTGTACAGTTTTATATATGATAACAGATGTACACTGTGTTGAAAATGCTGTTCTGGGCCCTGTGTTTTACGCCGGATTTCCACCAGGGAATGTGCAGCGCAACGCAATTGTATCAGCGCACCTGCGTACCAAATTCGTTGCTGACAAATTTGGTAATCGATTAGTCGAGTGCGATTAATCGTTAGGTGTCCGCGTCCCGGTTAGAGTTGGATTCTCCCACTAGCTCCGCTCCTCCACCCCTTCATATAGTGATGAAGTGGATCAGCCCACCACCTCTCGCTCGGCGTCTACAACACGTGAACTTATGCCGGAGTGCTTGTCCCCGCGGCCCGCGGTCTCGTCTGCGGGTCGAGCGAGGGGGGCCTAACGCTAGGTTTGAGACTGTGTGAAACCGGTGCTGGCCCTCACCTTGCCGGCCACTGCCTTCCCGGAGTCGGGTTGCTTGGGAATGCAGCCCAAAGTGGATGGTAAACTCCATCTAAGGCTAAATACTGCACAAAAAACGACTAAGTGGTTTTATAAAATAAATGGCGTCAGTATTTGCTGGTTCTCAACAGAATATTTTGTCTATTTTTTTTACTTTCCTGCAAAGGTTCAACGTCATATGTATAAATTGATCCGATTAATCGCCAGAAAATTGGCCGATTTAATCGATTATGAAAATAATCGTTAATTGCAGCCCGAATCCAGAGTAATCGGGTGTCTGCCCTCAAACCGGCGGCGCCACTATCTGAGCCAACAAGCCACACTGCATTCATTTCATTGCCAGTGCACACAGGGCTTCATTCTTCCAACATGTGAGCACCAACCTACCAACACTAAGGGAATTGCAATGTTGTTTGAAGGTCCGCCAAATATCCCCAACCGATGATACCTGAACATAACGTCTTATAATATAAAGAAAATTATCTCTACGTATGGGGCTGCCTTGGCCCAGCGCCTCACAGTTTTCTACATTCTAAACTTTTGACAAATTTGGCAGCAAGTATGTGTTTTGTTTTCTGGACATCGGAAGGCCGCTGTGCTGAAAGATTTAGCACATCGCAGATTGATAAACGGTTGCAAATTCCAAGTGTATGGAGTCCATTCATGAATTATCAATATTTATTCATAAATATAAACCAGTTTATTTTGTATGTTCTTTTCTGTTACAGATCATCTTGCTAAAAGAAATGACAAGGAGGTGAGCAAAGCTTAGGCCCGTCTTGTACAACCATCTTTACCCATCACATGTCTCATGCTGAAATGTTTAATGGCTCTGTTTCGCTGCACATTTGACCATGTCCTATATATTACAAAAACTTTTGAAACAATTCACTTGGCTATTTACTTGTGCAAAGAATTCTTGTGAACTTTGTTGATGTTTGGAGCATTCATGGTAAACGCGTTCCAGAGTGAATGCATGCCACAGAGAAGGCTACGAACGGAAGCAACATCTGAATCTGCTATTCCTCCATCAGTCGCAGGACAGAGGGAGCGCACCACAGGACGACCGGTTCTTCAATCGGCTCGAGGACGACATCAGCAAAATTGTCCAGCGCGAGAAGCGAAGAGAGCAGTTTGTCGCCAGCGTCGCCAGCGAAGTCCACTCCGTATCGGAACCTGAACCGGTCAGACACCGTGGTTTGCAGCATGCATGTTTGGGCTGTCAAGTCTTAACTCAAAACGACGAACGCTTTTAAAATGCAAATTCACTTTTATTTATATATGAGCCAGGCCTCAAAGCCATGCCTCACTAACACAGTTGCTGCTGCTGTTGGTTTTTTGTGTTTTTTTACTTGACTTTTAGTGTTGTCTTTTATGTTTTTATACATGGTTGTCGGGTGTTTCATGCTTCACTGTTGTTTTTTGTGATGTGCTTGATCTGTGATTGATTGTTGATCGCATTCTCCCATGTCCATCCTGAATTTCTCTCTTGAAGAGACAATACATGATTATCTTATCTTATCTTGTATATTAAAAATGTTCAAATTATATTTTACTTCAAAAATGTAGTATAGGATGGAAATTACATGTTTTAAAAGTGAGTGGTTGATTTTTTTTTTTTTTTTAACTCCAGGCTTATTGCATTGTCTTGTCTGTTGAAGGCATAATTATTAAGAGTAGTGGCTTCGGGTTTGCTGCTAGTAAGACGTATAGCTGAGATCTACACTCAAATCTTTAGTACAGATTACAATTAGGTCTTCAACATTTCTGCTATGAACACTGGAATAGCCAATGTGAAAACTAGCCCTTGTGTTATATACACTCATGCAATGCTTCTGGTTCGTCCAATGTATCTAGTTATGTCCATATCAAACTTTATCCCAGAAATGCGATGGAAGCATCAATGAACGGCAGAAACATTCTAGATATATTCTTCCTGTAAGATTTAAGTCTCTTTTAAGGAATACATATTGTCAAATTGTGATGTCAGAGGGGTCTTATAGAGTATAGGCCAGATTACAACAGCCATATGCAGAACATAGATATATTCATACATTAATGCCTTGCATAGGCTTAAAACCAAGCAACTATTGTGAAAACAAAGCTAAAAAAAGATTGGGTCAAATCCACTTACCTGGTCAGAAGTTATGGAGCAAACAAAAATTGAAAGTGTTTGCCTTCAAAATCGAGAACCTTCCCTATAGCATTGACGCACCGAATCTGGGACAAATTCACCCGTTCAAAAGCTATTGCATTAACGCAAAAGACCTCACACTGCAGCGCATAAATCATTGTATCCCCCACACTCTCACTATAATGCTAATAAAGCATAGCTTTATTAGCTATGCTTTATTAGCATATGCTAGTAAAGCATAGCATAACTACAGTTAGGTTGGATATTAAGTAAGCTAACTATAGGTTTGTTATTTATATTTGAGTAACGTGACATGACGTGGTTCTATTTTTGCAATATTTGCACACGAGGGATCGTCCATCAGTTTTTGAGCTGGCACAATTTCACATCGTACGTATCTTTGAAAAATCATATCACCAGAATCGTTAAAATGCTTTTTCTGGTGCATTTTTCGAACAACAAATGATGAATAAGGAGGACATACGTCTGTGTAATCACATGCTGTAGTAGCAAAACTAGTAACTGTGCTAAACATCATGATTATATTGTATTTCCCAACGCCATGATCAACGTGTGGAAATTTTAAATCATCCCAACCCTAGTGCACTCTTCCTCTGGTTGATGTTCGACATGTGTCTCCAGGACCCGAGAGCAGAACAGCTGATCTACGACCTCGAGAAGAAGGACGAGGAGATTGCTAAACTGAAGTCCACCATTTCTCAGTGGGAGGTGAGTCTCACTCATAGACGGTAAATAAAAATGGACACCGCATTCGTTTTGATGTCCGTGCCTACTTCCGGGTTGGTATGGGGGGAGCCTAGTCTCCGGAAATCGCGCCCTATGGTAATTTCCAATAGAAATATTATTATATTTATATTGATGTTTTAATGTATATTGTCGGGATAATTAACGGTTCATTGTGTGAGGGGGGGTCATAATTTCACAAACGCGTCAGATTTTGCGTTAATACTTTTTATTTCAGCTCCCATAGCATCCATTCATTCTGACTCTGTCATTGGCGCCCCTAGTGGACAGTACCATGGGAAGAAGTTGTGTGTGGGGTGTCTCTCTCTCACTTACCGTAGAGCTCTCTCTACCTCTACTTGTCTCCGGATATACGGGTACTTTCAGCAATGGCACTGCGCGGTCGGAGGCTTCAACCCGGCTAGGATGAAAGCAATAGGATGACGTCTCTCACGCTGTGTCTATTTATATATTATATACAGTCTATGGTCTCACTTCATTTGTCCAAAACGTTTGACTTTTAGTGCTCTTGAATTTTTATTTTATGGTCACAAGCACCATTTTTTTCATCCTTTATTGAGAGAGATGTGACAGAGATTGACGGGATTATATCGGAAATTGGTTTGAATAGTTGGGGGAAGAGTGGGCAGGGGACCTATGGTCTGGGGGACGCGCTCTCTACCCGCTCGGCCACCGCGCGCCCCCCCTAGTGCTCTTGAATTTAAGAACGTTTTGTCACAGATGATTTTAGTTGGACTGTGGACCATTTGCATAAGTTACAAACTTGATTGGAAATAAATCCTATGTGTTATGCAATGTTTGGAACAATTCTGTAAGAAGTGAACGTCCGGTATAGTTTAGTCCGATGTGTTTTTGGTTATTTTTCAACATGTATATATGGTGGGAACACACACCTACAGGGTTATTTAAAACGGATGGTGGTAACTTGCGGTGTGCTATTCCACGCCCAAATGCTCTCGTGCGGATCTGTGACCCACAAACCAAACGCATGATTTAATTATCGGTGCAAGTCGTTCCATTTTTCAATTCCTTTTGTAATTACTAGTAGAAGCAGCCAGCCTATTGGTCGGATTTTGACTGTAATTCATCAATATTTATACAAAATTATAAACGAAGCGATCGGGGTGATTTGTTTACTGGTCACAGACAACACCTAGTGGTCGGATTTTTAATTGGCGTGCGTTTTGTGTGTTTTGTTTGATCGGTTCCTCGGTCAAGTACCAGATATGCCATAGGCTATATGCCAGCCCCCTGTATTTCGCGAGTAAACTCGTCTATTGAGAAATGACAGAGTAATAAAGTTTTTATCTGCTTGTTTTTCTGCAGGTAAAGTACAAAGAAGTGAAGGCTCGAAATGCACAGCTACTGAAGATGCTGCAGCAGGGAGAGAGTGAGCATGAAACACACTCACACACCACGTTTCACAATGTATTTCAATGTATTGAGTCATTTTGGCATTTCGCTGATGTTTCAAAGTCTCCCAATTATTCTTTACAGCGGTCATCTCATCATAGACGAATTGATTTATAAAATTGATCAGCAACTTATTTTAATAATTAATAACCACCAAGGAATTGTCTTGTTGCTATCGTTTGGCAGTTTTCTGCTAATGCTACCCTCAATTACGCCACACATTTTTGATATGAATGAATTGATATTGACTGTTTCGGCACCCCAAGCTTCCATAGATGTCCGAGAGAAAACAATGCCAAAGACCTTTAGAGATGTTTTTAGAATATTCTTTTTTTTTTTTTACAATTCCGTTTTTTCCTAGAAAGTAGAGAACCTGTTCTTTTTACTGTTGGTTTGTGCTAAAATAGTTAATTTAATGATTTCTGAGACAAACTAAATTATGAGTTTGTGTTGGTGTAAGCAAATTAATTGTTGGTTAAGAAGAACCACATTTGACAGGCAGTCCTAACCAGTGTGAATAAACTGCCACACAGCCCACTCCACATCTTCTCGGCGTGCTTAATGGTGAGAAATATCATCCATAAAATAACATGCCGTAGATATGTACAGCATATCAATCAATCAGTCAATCAAATATACTTTATTGTCCCAGAAGGGAAATTTGTCTTGGGCAGTGTGCACTATAGACATATATAACATACAACATGTAGCACATTACATTAAACACCAAATGCAGCACAACCACTACGGCAATCCACTATCAACGATAAGCAATGAAAGATGACATTGAAATAAAATGAGCGTTAGAAAGCTGAAACGATATAGTACAGTGTAGACCGCACAATGAAGATAATAAAATAACTCAATAAGACAAGATACGAAGACCGATAAAATGAGTGAGCTTAATAAAGGAAGAACGAATTGATGAAGACACATCAGTGAGTCAATACATTTGTGTTAAGCAGACCTATAGACGTGGGTAAAAACGAGTGTTCTGGATAGACTCAATTTTTTTGCATATGTCATAGAAACTTATTAGTGTAGATCTAACTTTCTGTTGGAGTTTTACATTTTGTGTCTCCTCTTCCCCCTCTCAGTGAAGGATAAAGCAGAGATACTTGTTCAAGTCGATGAGTTGCTAAACATTAAGGAAGAACTGTCGTCACAGGTGAGTTCGAAACGCACTTTACACACTTTACAGGAAAACTACACCGAAAATGCATACTGGAATATGTTCTACCCTGCCTGATCTTGGCCCACTCCACAGATACTGTACTTATCTCGTCTGTGTGCGTGCACTTCCAAATTTATGAAGATCTTTGCAAAAAATATGTTATTACATATTTTCTGCACAATAAGGCACATTAAGAGAGTGCTGTCACACATGTGTCAAATGTATTGTAGTCAGGGCTTTGAACCGGTTCAAGGAGCGAAAACGAAAACCGGGAACTTTTAGTATTTTCCAGGGAACAGAAACGAAACCGGAAACGTTATTTTTTGATGTCCCGGAACAGGAACAGTTAATTAACAATAATACGGTTAATACTGGTTTTATTTCGTTCCTCAAAGGAGTGCACTTTGGGATAACTTCAAAAATAAAACAAGATTATTAATAGAATCTACGATGCAGCAGTGAAGTACGAATCGTTGCGGGACTCTCTGCAGCGTGTTGTTGTGAGTTCATCCCGACACGCAACAAGACCTCGGCTATAGAGCGCTACCAGCGGGGCCTCTGTAGCGAGTCGCTTTGGGTTCGCCGCAACATATCTTACATAGCATTAAACAGCTGACAGGAACGAAATTAACCGTTCCGGGAACAATATTTTTTTGTTCTAACCGGTCAATTTATTGGTGGAACACATAACCGGAAACGTTATAATTCTGTTTCTGTTCGGAACGAAACGCTTGGGAAAAAATATTGGTTCAAAGCCTTGATTGTAGTACAGATTTTTGTTGAGATGAATATTAATAGATATTTTTGAATGGTTTCCCACGTTTACATGTATCCTTTATGCCAACGTTGCCTCGAGTCATGTGACTGGAATCTGCTCAAGCGGCAGTCTACCAGTAGAAATAAGGTTAATTATTGGTGTGTTATCTCATTGTCTGCCAGGTCCAATGTTTGGCTGCTGCTCTCGAGCAGGAGCGATCTAAAGTGAAAGGTCTGCAGTCGGAACAACCAAAACATCAGGTAAACGTTGAGATGTTTGGGTCGCAAGTTTGCAACAGAAAAAGCAGGGTTGCAACAATGAATCGATTAGGAAATGAACTTTGTTTTTGTAATATTTTGTTCAGAGGATTAAAAAAACTGTCTGGCAAACAGTTTCCTTATCTGCCAATCCAGATTCATCAAGCTATTCTTTACATGCGGCAGGGAACGGACGTCCCAGAATATAATTGACCAAGAAGGCTGGGGTGATTGTAATTTAAAAACTTACTTTATTTCATCACACATACATACATGTACAGTGAAATTCATCCTCCGCATTTAACCCATCCCTGAGGAGCGGTGGGCAGCCGCGTGCGCAGTGCCCCGGGGCCAACTCCAGATTCTGAGCCAGTGCTTTGGCCAGGGGCACTGAATGGAGCAGGTTAACTAGAACATGTTTTTGGTGGTGGGGAAACCGGAGTGCCCGGAGGAAACCCACGCAGACACTGGGAGAACATGTAAACTCCACACAGAAAGGACCTGTCAGAGTTGGGATTCGAACCCAGGACCTTCTGGCTGTGAGGCAGCAATGCTAACCACTGCGCCACCGTGCTGCCAATTTGCATGCAAAGGGGTCTGTTATGGCCTACTCCATCATTTGTTCGTTTGCAAATGTATCCGTCAAAAGCAGAAAGTAAAAAAATCATAGCATCAAAAATTGTCAACCGCCCCGCCTCCAAAATTACTAGCGTGAATTCTAATGGCCTGGAGCTGGGCAGTTTGTGAGGTAAGCTAAGTCAAGTCGACTTGGACACTGACATCTGTTTTAAGTGGCAGTATCAAATACCGACCTCCTTGATCCCAGCTTCCATTCAGGCACTTTAAAATAACATGCATGCAACGTGTATTTATTCTGATTTTGTGGTTTCTGGTAGGGATGCACAGATGCCGATACTGGCATCGGGTATTGGCACCGACACTTGCTTATATATACTCGTACCCAACAAACAGTTGCGATTCCATGCACCGATACCACCAGTGCGAGCAATCAGCAGAGACTGTCAGACACGTGAACCCACAAAAGGGCAGAATAGAAGTGGGAACCATCATCACTAGAGGGCAGCAGATCTCCACTCAACTTACACCTTTTGTTAACTTATGGAATTGGAAAGCTTGATAGAAAAAAAAATATATATATATACTATCGGCCTGAAATGTCAGTATTTTTGACATGCATGTTGTATCATTAATCACGGGACACCGCCCATCACTAACTCATTTTCTGCCTGCAGGGTAACAAGCGCGGTAAGAAGGCGTCGGAGTGCGACGCGTGAAGCCGCCCGTAGGGACGTATGAAGGACAGTCTCCTGTCTGTTGTGGGCTTCCTGGAAGTTCTGGGTGGTCGGCATCTGCAACTATGCATGTTGGCACGTCAAGGCAGTTCACCACCACTGGGAGGCACCACTGCCGAATGCTCTTTTATTTGGGATATTTTTGTTCATTTTTTTAAAAAACGTTTTTATTTTACTTTTTTTTTTTTGAACGACAAACTGTTGACTTTTCAGTTTAGCTGTCGTGCCCATTGCTGCCTTATCCATCAGTGTTATGACACTACGCTTATCTTGAACCAGCCCTGTTCACCGTTGGCTTCTTGCTAAAAAAAAGGTGGGTTTCGTTCGGTTTCCTTGAATTAAAAACGACTACAACCAGTTGAAGCACTATCCCTGAGTCATGTGTTCTTCTTTACCTGTTTGGTGACATTTTGTCTCACCCATTGTACAATTCAATTCAACCTCTCCCTAGGGATATGGTTAATCCATAATTCAAGTATTATTAATTTCATTGGTTGATTATTGCCTTAATAATTAATTTACCTTTTTACTCCCATGGCGATGCTAGGTGCACTACCATGCAAGGTAAAACTAAACTAACTTAAACTAAAGTGGTGATAATGTTCTATTGTTGGTTTCCATTCCTTAATGCTTAAGGAGGTTCAACAAGATTCTTTTTAGTCGATGCAACATATCGTCGAATGTAGTACAATTCTTGACACGGGGCCGTTTTTCATTCTTTTCTGAGAGAGGTAGTGATGGAATTAAATCGGAAACTGGGATGAAGTGTCGGCTGTTTGCTCCTTGTTGAGCCAACAAGTATAATTAATGCCACATAACATCCCGTTTTCCGTCTTTGTGCTTGCATTATGGCCTGTCCCAATTCTCCCACTTCGCCCTTGACTTCAATTTGCACATTCCCCGGATGATTAATGGTTATCTTATGATCAATGTTCAATCTATAATATATAGGTATATACAAAAATAAACATTATGGAGGTGGGTTGCAGTATATAAACCCTCCTATATTGGCCTTATAGTCACAATTGATTCTGGCCTGGGGCAATGAGGCTAAAACAGTTTTAGGAGCAGGCCAATTAACTCTCAATGTCAACCTGAAATTGCGAAGAAATTATTGTCATATCTGCTGGTGGACTAGTCTACCTGGTGGTGGCCTAGTTTTGGGTAAAATGCCCGGCCTGAATAACCTCCCCAGTCCAGCCCTGCAGTAGGATTGCATCATTTTATTTTGCAACACAACTGTAGCGGTGGGGTCTTACATGTGAATGATGGTAAGATCTAGGTCTTGTGTGTGTCGAGAGAGATCTAGACGGTCAGCTGTAGTTAGTGTTGGGTTCTAACCATAGACTGTATATAAAGTAGACGCAGCGTGCATGACGTCATCCCATTGCTTTCATCAAATGTTTTGTGCCCGCCGACTGCGCGCTGCCATTGTTGAATGTACCCATATATCCGGGACAAAGAGAGATAGAGAGAGCTATACAGTATATGAGAGAGAGAGAGAGACACCCACACACAACTTCTTCCGGTGTTACTGTCCGCTAGGGGTGCCAACGACAGTCAGAATGAATGGGATCCTATGGAAGCTCAAATAAAACCATTTACGCCAAATCTGACCCATTTGTGAAATTATGACCCCCCTCAGTTAATTAACTGATAATTATCCCGGCAATACTTTAAAAAAATCAATCAGGAAAGATCTTTAAATAGGTTAAAACAGGCTGCTAAGATTGGAATATTTGTATTGGAATTCCCATAGGGCTCGGTTTTAGGAGACTAGGCTCCCCCCATACCAACCCGGAAGTAGGCACGGACATCAAAACGAACGCTGTGTCCATTTTTATATACAGTCTATGGTTCTAACAGGATGGAAACAATTTATGTCTGATGTGTGAGGAGAAAGGGAGAGAGACAGACGACTCTAGATAGTGTTGGGGTCTTAAGAGATGAATGGTGCTCATCCCTGATGATGATGTCATTAGGTGCAGGTCAAAGGTCAGTGTGGGATGGACGGTCAGTGTGGGGTTAATAAATAGGGTCTAGCTTGGGGGAAGTGCAGTGTTTGTTTTAATCTCCCAGCGAGACAACATGTCTTCCTTCAGCAGTTTCTCCAGCAGCTCCTTGACCTCCCTGGCCAGGAAGGCTTCGTTTAAAGGTACCCCACCGCCCTGCGCCACTATCCCTGACAAGGACATTGTTATTAACTTCACTCAGGTGTCCTTTGCTAAATACATGCATCACCAAAGACTTTTTTCTGAATGTAGAACATTTGTAGCACCTTTTTTCATAGAAAATAGAGATCATTTTCTTTACATTATACATAGTTGTGTTTATATATCCTGTACATATATCACATTTTTTAACCTCCAAACAGCAAATTCTTTAGTGTTTAAAAGGTTGCCACTCAAGGAGTTAACTTACTGGTTTGGTTACTTTTACTAAACTAATAAAACCACAATCATTTAACCAATATAGGCATTGTGTTTTGTTTGCTTAAAGTCTGAGTGGTTTTGACTTGCAGTATATTGAGAACTGAACTGCTGCAGTTTGTAGGACGTTATTTGTTGAAATTATTATTATTATTATTTTAAATTGAATTTAAAAGTAAGCGGTACCTAACTTATTTACCACTCCAGAAGGGCTCCAAACTGGTTTAAGGAACGAAAACGAAAACCGAAAAGGAACAGAATTTTAAGGAATTTTATGAGGAGCGGAAACTGAAACGAAAAAAAGATTTCTTCAACTGTTCCGGAACAGAAACTGAACATTATGAAATCCACAAAACCAGTTAAAAACGTTTTTTTTCTGTTCTCTATACATTTGAACATATCCTTTGTCTGGGAGACTATTTCCGGTTGTGCATCCATCCAACTTTCACTGTCAGTCATCAAGCCCCATTCATCTGGGGCTCCATCTTGTGGACAGACGAGGAAGTGAATGTAATGGCGTTAATACAGTTACACGGAAGTTTGAAAGTCCACCAAATATTTTTTTGTACAATTTAAGGAACTTTAAGAACAAACACAATTTTTGCGTTCCGAACCGGTTCAGGACTGATATTTTGGTGGCGGAACGTTCCGAGAACGAAAACGTTAAACATAGGCCTACCTGAACCGTTCGGAACGGAACTTTTAAAAAAATAATTTAGTTTTCAAGCCCTGGTTGGTACCACTTTACCTGTAGTAAATTAATTCCTCTTCCCTAATTCCAAAACCACAACATGTGATGGATAACAGAAATAAAATAACTCTGGAGACGGACTCAAATCACTAATAACAATAATCAAAAGCCGAACCCTAAAACATTATGGTCTCATCAAGTTTTCTGACATTACCCAAACAAAACTCTGCCTTAACGGAATAAAGGAAGCTAAAAGAAGCACGCACATACAATCCAAACATAGACTGGGGTTGGATGCAGTGCCTAACAGACTGCGCCACAGATCCAGCCCCTGAAATCCTGATAATTACATTTTATAAATTGCTGTGTTAAGATCAGGGCTCGAAAACGGAATTATTTCTCAAACGTTCCGTTCTGAACGGTTCAGGCAGGTCTTCCGTTTCCGTTCTCGGAACCGTTCCGCCACCAAAATATTGGTCCTGAACCGGTTCTGAACACAAAAATGTTGTGTCGTTCTTAAAGTTCCTCATATTGTGCAAAGTTAAGTTTAGATATAGTTTATACAAAATATATTTGGTGGACTTTCAAACTTCTGTGTAACTGTATTAACATGAAACCGGGTTTAAAATGCCTTTACATTCACTTCCTCATCTGTCCACAAGATGGAGCCCCAGATGCATGGGGCTTGATGGCCGACACTGAAAGTTGGATGCATGCACAACCGGAAATCGTCTCCCAGACATAGGAAATGTTCAAATATATAGAGAACAGAAGAAAAAAAACGGTTTTTAACCGGTTTTCTGGATTTCATAATGTTCTGTTTCTGTTCCGGAACATTTGAATACATCTTTTTTCTTTTCCGTTTCCGCTCCTCGTAAAATTCCATACATTTCCGTTTGTTTCCGATTTTCGTTCCTTGAACCGGTTCAGAGCCCTGGTTAAGATATCACTTGTGGAGAATATCTGTTGGGCTGTTTTTATTTGCGTTGAAATGTTTGGCACTGAGTATAAACAATCCGTCTCCCCCTCTGGTGTCCGCAGCCAAGAAGGACATGTCCACGCTGCCGGAGGTGCGTCTGGTCCTCCTGGGGAAGACGGGCGGGGGAAGGAGCTCCACAGGGAACTCCATCCTGGGACGAAAGGTGTTTGAGACGCGGGCCGGCAGCTCGTCTGCTACTGTCCGATGTCAGAGAGCCTGCGGAGACTTTAGAGGCAGGATCCTCACCGTGCTCGACACCCCAGGTCTGTGTGGAGGGAGGTGTGAGAGAGGAGAGAGAGAGACAGAGATGCAGAGAGAGTGAGGCAGAGACACAAAGAGACACAGAGGGGCAATGGGGGAATGAGAGAGAGACAGAGAGAGTGACGCAGAGAGAGAAACAGAATGAGTGATGGAGAAAGACAGAAAGAGACGAGGAGTGAAAAAGAGGGATAGAGAGAGAGATAGTGAGAGAGACAGACAGTGACACTAAAGTACTTCGAGCTGTACAGTACTTGAATGCTAACTGTTTACTCCAACTTTTATAGTAGCAACATCCACTATTTGCAATTGTCTACTACCTTCAGCTTTGGTGCCTGGGACTATGAGCTGCAGTGTGTTACTAGCAGATATGGGCGGAGTAGACATAAAAATGACTTAAGTAAAAGTATTGTTACCTCAGCAAAATATTACTCAAGTAAAAGTAAAAAGTAGCCATCCAAATAGTTACTCCAATAAAAGTAAAAAAGTAATCCATAAAAAGTTACTTAAGTAGCGAAAGTACTGAGTAACTTTCAGTAAAAAGAAATAAATTAGAGGGAGAGAGGGAGAGCGCCCGAGAGGGAGAAAGAGAGCGCCCGAGAGAGGGAGCGCCGGAGAGAGAGAGAGTGCCCGAGACAGAGAGCGCCCGAGAGAGAGAGCGAAAAGGCCCGAGAGAGAGAGAGCACTCGAAAGAGAGAGAGCAAGAACGCCCGAGGGGGAGAGAGGGAACGCCCGAGAGAGAGAGATTGAAAGCGAGCCCGAGAGTGACAGTTCCCAACGGGTGTCGCTAAAGGCCAAGTTAATGTAACAAGTAGCGAATTGCTGACACCTCAGTAAAAAGTAGTTTTTTTCACCTCAAATTTACTTGAGTAAGAGTTGAATGTAACTTTTGAAAAATGTACTCCAAAAGTAAAAAAGTACACAAAAAAATTGTAACAGAGTAAATGTAATGCGTTGCTGCCCATCTCTGGTTACTAGCGGCTAGCTGAAATAGAACCAGTCTCACCAAGCACTTCAGAAACAACGCTAAAAGTATTTTTTTTCTGGTGATAGAACCCTTTTCTCATTTTATTGACAGCTTTGGTGTGATGAGCAGGGACGAGCAGACGTGCCGTATATGACCGTGAGGGGAAGTGATCTCACGGCGCTGCGGGTGCTGTGATCTAAGCCACAGCATCAAGCCTATGAATGCAGCTAGCTCTGTCCCATCAGCCAGGGCCATGGGCCAGCCCCATCAGCGATTTTTCATGAATGACTGATCTTAACAGAGAAATGCAGAGAGAGAGAGGGGTAAATTTGTGTTTCAGCAAGATTTTGTGTTTTGTAGAAGTGTGTGGGGAGGAGATGGAACAGACAGAGAGAGGATGTGATTATCAGTGAGAGATAGTGTGTCAGAAACAAACCGTCTAGACAGACGGCCTTCGATGACAGTGACAACACGTATTCATGATGACGTCATGGAAAGAAAGGAAGGTCGGTCAAAGGTCACCGCTAGCTGACCAAGTGAACTTTTTAAAGACAAACTCATTACAATTATTTCATAATATTATATGTTGACGGTTTTCTTAATAATCGCGTCTTTTAAACAAATTGTGTCCATTTAATGTTTTTTCAATAATTATCAATGGCTAAATTTCTGTTATCCTAAGTAGATATCAGACTGTGTGGGTGGGGGTAGTGCTATTTCTACAGGATAAGACAATGATGCAGCCATAGAGAAAACCAGAGATGGGCAGTAATGCATTACATTTACTCCGTTACATTTTTTGTGTGTACCTTTTTACTTTTGGAGTACATTTTCACAAGTTACTTTCTACTTTTACTCGAGTAAATTTGAGGTGAAAAAAAATGCTTTTTACTGCGATGTCAGTAATTCGCAACTCGTTACATTAACATGGCCTTTGGCGACACCTGTTGTCTCTCTCTCTCTCTCTCTCTCTCTCTCTCTCTCTCTCTCAGGCTATCTCTCTCTCTCCCTCTCTCTCTCTCTCTCGCTCTCTATCTCTCTCTCTCTCTCTCTCTCTCTCTGTCTCTCTCTCTCTCTCTCTCTCTCTCTCTCCTGTTACATGCTAGATGGCACAATGACAGCTGTCTTAGCACTATTCTGTCCGGGGACAGAATAGTGAGTCTGCTACTCCCG
>OMKY01084108.1:1440-21408 GCA_900302395.1 Bregmaceros cantori | reverse complement strand
TGAGGGTTGAGGCTAACTGAGATTCTGTTCTTTACCTCAACAGATGCACTAGAAATGTGTTGTTGAGGGTTGAGGCTAACTGAGATTCTGTTCTTTACCGCAACAGATGCACTATAAATGTGTTGCAATTTATGTGAGCGGCTGCTGTTTACCACTATTTGTGTGTTGATGTTTCAGATGTTGCTTGTTACACACAAGAAAGCACCATTGGTGCATAGAATTGAAGCCATTTTAATGGGAAGTATGCTACTTTAAATAAAAGTTATGAAAATGTGGTCAAGTTGTACAAATAGGCCGGGCGTTACTGAAGCGTGTAGTCCGACATCTGCTCCGGCCCCTGGACCATTGGGTTTCTGACAATGTGGCCCTCTGAGCAAACTAGTTGAACAGCCCTGCTATATACATATACATTACACATTATAGGGTGCACGCCATTTTGTAGTGCTGTCCAAATACTCCATTTACACTCATGTAACCTAACCAAGCAATGTTACCCATGATGCATTGTGAGACAAAAATAAAAGGTCTGTCTCATGGACATGTTTATGTGAGTAATGCTTCAACACAACTCACATTTAATACAGTACATTTAAACAAGTCAACTCAAAATACACCAAACTTACATTGCAGACACTTTAAATCTCTGAAATCTCAATTGTTGCTGTTAAGTGGACTTTATAGTGAGTGCACTATGTAGCGAGTAGGGAATAGGAGAAGGAAACTGCCCAAAGTGATGTTTAGTTGAAATGCAGAATCGGAATGTAAATAATCAAAGGAACACATATGTTGTTTCACATATATTGTTTCCACAAGCATGTATTGCAAAGTCATTTTATGAATGTTGAAATAATGTTGACTTTCCAATAGCAATGTAACTGCAACCTTTTCTTATGATTTATGAGTTAAAATAGTGGAAAATCTGTGCTCTTGTTTGCGACTGGATCCGAGTCTATCACCCTTTTGGGACGTCCTGGATCAGATGTGACCAGTCAACATTTTTGGTGGTCTTCCAAACATCACTGTCAAATTCTTAGTGCAAAAATGGTTTGCCCTCAAAGGTTTAAACATAGACTGATTTTTTTTTTCTCTCCACCATTCTTCCTCTCTCCTTTCACTACATCTCTCTCCTTCCTTATTTTCTCTCTATCCGTGTGTTTTGAAGCCAGATGTGATTAGCGTGCACAATGAGCACAGAGACATTCGATTCCCCCGGTGCCCTCAGCGTTGACATCGTTCCAACTCTGAAACTTCAAATGGTTTACTGTTAGGGAATCATGTTTGTATAAATACCACCGGTGCTACAGCATTTTAGCCTGTGTGCTTGTGTGGCTGATTGTGTATGTGTGTTATTTTACAGTTAATACGACCTGCGTGCCTTTTCATGATCATTTCTAGTTAACTATATAACATATACGTTCATTTATTTTTGCTCCATGGCAGGGTAGATGGGGAGATTATACACTCACCTCTAGTCTTTGTTTTCATTTGAATGCCAAAAAAAAACAGCTTTGTATTTTTTTCTAAGGTGGGTTGGCATTTTGCTGCTGAATGTTACCTAAAAGTAGCTAACTAAGTAACTATCTTCTAACCAGTTTAATAAACTAAACATAGTCATTTCTGAAACAAAGTGGTCAGTAATCTAACACTCTTACTTTTAAGACAACTAGTTAGTAATCATTAGTCAGATTATTTCTTATATGTAACTGTGTAACAAACATGTAACAAAAAAACTTTGTGTTTTGAAAAAAATGGCAGGTTTGTGTAGCTTGGAGAATACAATTTATTTTTATTTGTTTTTGCAATGCCATGATGACTGTTCAGGAAAAAAAGGTTGCAAAAGCTATTACATATAATTTCCACACTATAAGGCTCATTTGACTATAAAGCGTTCTGTCGTTAATTTGCCTATTTTCAAAAGTTTTTCCCTGAATATGGCACACGGGACTATAAGGTGCATTAATAAAGAAAGGGGGAGTGAGAGAGATCCGCTATCCGCTTGAGACTATGGACTGTGAAGATTATATATCTCATTTTCAGGATTAAATATCATATTTTAAAAATAGGTTAGAAATATTCTGTCATACACAAGTAAAAACTAATGTAATTAATTTTGTTGGCTGACATTACTTAAATGGTGTGGTATGTGTCATGAACCACACAAAATCAAAGAACAGTGCTTGTTGAATATGACTGCGGCGGACAAAAAAGACTTTTTGAAGTGCTCAAGGAAGCAAAGAGACATAATTGCTATGATTTCCTGGAGGGGAATTAGTTTAGATAATGGAACCCAAGATTACGACTGGTGACAGACAAGTGATTGAATGTGCATTTCTGTAGCCTATAAGTAACATAATAGTGTCTAGATGTTTTGGCATCAGTGACCCCATGGCCTTGGTGTAGGTTTGCACTCTCTGAGTTCTTCTAGTATTAAATATATTCTGAACAGTTAGTAGCAGGTTGCCACATCAGCTGCGTTCACAATGAGTGCGTATGTGTGCATGTGTCTCAGTGAGAGGAGTGCAGGTCAGTTGGACGAACAGCAGTCCGTGCTCCATCGGGAGCTGGTGAGGATGAAGGAGGCGCTGAGTCAGGCCTTGCTGCGACAGGAGGTCCTGGAGGAGGAGAAGAGGAGCCTGTCTCTTGCCCTCAACAAGGTGCCCCTGGTTCATCAGAATCAGAATCACTTTCATTGCCAGGTCATGCACAGAACACACTGGAAATTGACTTCGGACATTTGGTTCACACCCTAATACAGTAAATCTAACAAAGTAAAAAAAAACATAAAATAACACTGTGAGAAAATACTAGCCTGGCGAGCCAGAACCAATGCATCGTCCACGCACCGCACATCGCTAGATGCTTGCTTTTGGTCTGGTAAAACCAGGGTCGGAAAACATTAAAAAGAAACGTGTCAATCAAATTGACACGTTAGGTGGGACAAGCGGCGTGGAGGCGTGACAACCAAACTGCGCCCATGTCTCGCATAGCCCATACAAACTACCCCCACGTCCACATTCATTGGTCAATTGATTTTGTACCGATGGTGAGCCTGATTTTCCCAGATCCAATGCAAGCGTCTAGCGATGTGCAATGCGTGGACGATGCGTTGGTTCTGGTTCATCAGGCTAAGAAAATACTACAATAAAAAAAATAATAGTAGAAAAAAATATATAGTACTAATATATAGTACTGCCGCTGTCAAAAATATTTAATAACAACAACATTACACAGCCAAAAGTAATAAAATATAATAAAATAAATAATAACATATTTGGTAGTATAAAGTGACACAGTTAGAATTTAACAAGTTCACAAGTTACAAGGGCAGCCAGCATAAGGGAGACCAGGAAACCGCCACGCACACTACTGGGCGGCATGTGAGGTGGCTGGTGCTCCTCTCCGTGTTAAGAAGGGAGACAGCTAGGGGGAAGAAGCTGTTCCTGGATCTGGCCGTTCTGGTGAACAGAGCTCTGAGGCACCTGCCAGAGGGGAAGGGAGTGAAAAGGTGCTGTTCGGGGTGAGAGGGGTCAGTTGCAATGTTCCATGCCCTGCCCTGATTAAGATGACGCTGTGCAGATTCAGATTCAGATTCTTTTGAAACTAGAGACTATGTGGTCTGTGCCAACTGCTGAAGAGATATCCCCAAAACACGCTAGAAGCATCAATAAACCAATGAGGACAAATATTTGTACTGATGACACGTCTTATTGAGAGAAGAAGAAATCAGACTCTGAATGTGATGGGATATTTCATGCTGAACCTCAGTCACTACCATTCACTGTGATGTCATAAAGGATCTGCAGAGACATACAGGACGGCAGCATATGGCGGTGGCCCGCACAAAACCATTCCATCCCCTATGCCTGGCGCTTTGGGCATATAATTAGGTAGCGAGGAGGTAATATTTCTGCTAACTGCCCTCACCATGGACATCACCTTTTAAACTTCAGAGCTGCTGTATGTGACGCGGTCAGTTAGGCTGCTGCAGCCACTACAGACGAAAAACAGATGCAATCACAGCTTCTGCCCGTATCTGTACTTCACAGAAAGTATAAATCAGGCCTAATTGATTGATAAATATTTAGGTAAAATTATCTTTAATGGGAGGTCAGGCAAAAAAGGAAAAAACAACTACAACCACATGCCACTGGGGTGGAAGCCATGTTATTGTACAGAGATCAGAGAGATTAGACTTTTTGTATTCTTTTAAATCTAATAAAATAAATCAACAAACAAACAAACAAACAAACAAAAGAGGAATACAAACAGTCACACTCAGACCAAAAACAAAAGGGAATGGGTGTGAAGGAAACAGGGGTAGAAAGATCCTACTGTGAAGACAAGAGGGACAAGGGGCAAGAGAGCCACGTAGTGAGATCCTTCATTTTTTAAATTTAATGTAAGAGAAGAAGAGGTGGGGGGGGGGGCGTGGTAGCCCAGCGGTTAGAGAGCACGTCCCCCCGGGCCACAGGCCAAGCAACACTGAGGGTTCGCACAACCCATCCAGCTTATCTGCAATGTCTCTTCATATCCCAGATTCCGATTTAATCCTGTCACTATCTATCAATAAAGAATTTTAAAAACTGTGCTTCCCCCCCCCCCCATAAGAATAGCAAGAAAGAGAAGAAGGGGTGGCTTTTCCAACATGTCGGACGGGGGAGTGGGGTCCTTCCATTTAAGGAGAATGAGACGTCTACCTAATAGCGTAGAGAAGGCAAAGTCCTTCGCATTGATGTGAACATGTTTTTCTCTTCAAGGCAGAGGCATCAAGAGCGGAGAAGGAGCTACAGATCAGCAAGATCCAGACACAGGAGGCTGCTCTACGTGATTCGTTAGCTAAGATGAGAGCGCTCAGCGAAGGCCTGGCGAGTGACAAAGTAGAGCTCAACCGCCTGCTGCTACAGGTGTGACCACCTTGCGTTGTAGAATACGTTGTAGTGTGCACAGGGTCTCACTTGCTCCCCCTCAAATGAAGCACTGCCGACTACTGATTACTAACTATTCTCCTTAAATGTAACTAAGTTGCATTTCCAATCAATTTCCACTCATTTCCAACATTCCTAATCAGTGAACAGTTTAAAATCCTGGAGGGCCAGGATATTATATAAGTCCCACTCCTCCTAAAATCATATTCCTCCTCTGTCAATATCATTAAAAGTGACATTGTTGCAGACAACGTTTTAAGTTCTAGCGATTGAACTGTATCGTTGACACTTCAAGACATTGCGATATTCATTTATTTTCAAGTAATAATGAATTAATAACAAACTTGATGATGTGATTGTGATACATTGTCTACAGGCAGAGAAGAAAAAGACAGACGAATGCGAGCGGCGCAGGGAGGTGGAGTCAGAGCGCGCAGTGAATCGAGGGGAGGCAGCCCGTCTAGAGCAACACTTGGGTGAGCTGAGCTGCGAGGTGCGCACCCTAGAGGCCTCCCACAGTGTGCTGCTGGAGGCCAAGGATCACCTGGAGGTCCAGGTCGCCCTGCTTCAGCGGGAGAATGGACAGATCCTGGAGCAGCATTCACAGGTGCGGCTGTATGTGCATTAAGCGGCTTCAATCACTTTTAACATGAACTCGCTGTTATAAAATATGAATACATGTATTTTAAACAGTGTACAAACTACATGCTTGCAGGTTTTTGATTGGTGCATTTCTGTAGCGTTTAAGTAACATAATAGTTTGACAACTGTTATGGGCTTACAAACTGCGATCACCTACAGCAACACGCAGAAGTTGCCTTCACTCTACTGCATGGTACTAACACAGCTCAGATTGTGTAGCGGTTAGCCCTACGGTCTGCCAAGCTGGAGACCCGGGTTCTCATCCCACCTTTGGCAGATAGCGAAAATATGTATTTTTATGACTATAATCCATAAAACGCTCTTGGTGGTACCCTATAATACCACCAAGAGCGTGCTCGCGTACCACTGGTGACAAGTGATTACATTTTGTTGCATTTCTGTAGCCTACAAGTAAGTATAAGTAAGTGACCCCATGGCCTTGGTGCAGGGTTGCACTCTATTTTTTTCGATTTATGTACATTTCTCCAAACACTAGTGCAAATAATGTGAAAATGATTGCCATTCTGAGCGATAAATGATTTCAAATGATTTAAATTGACTTGCCTTGGAGTTGAATTGAGGTTTGACCATAGAGGTTTGGACGTGACTTAATCACAACGTGCACTGACTTTGACTTGAATTTGATTTGGACTAGGACTTGACATGCAATCTAGTGACTTAGTAACAACTCTGGCAGCAGCTACTGAGTAGAAAACATTCATTGTATTTCGCAGGGATTTCACAGATCCTCCTGGTATGAGAGATGCATGTCTGTGTGTCATGTCTTGGCTGTTTGCAATGGTTGTTTTATTGTCATGGTGGCTTGTATATATATATATATATATATATATATATATGTATATGTATATGTTCATTAAATTACAGCATATACACAGTTTGCCATACCGCTGCATTGTGTCTGGTCTCTCTTCTGACAACACCTGGATGCAATTTTGGCGTCAATCCCAGGGCTTTGCACCGGTTCAAGGAACAAAAACCGAGAGCTTTTTGTATTTTCCAGGGAACAGAAACGAAACTGGAAACTTTATTAATTTTTATGTTCTGGAACCGGAACACTCCCGACTCCCTACCCCCACTGCGCCGCTGAGTGCTCCGCGCGGCAGTCTCCTGCTCCGCCAGTCTCTGCCACTATGCGCCTTCCCAGCCGCGCCCGCGATGAGTGTCAACTTGAAACGCTGCCTGGTGTTTCAGCTGACAGGAACGAAATTAACCAATGCAGGAACAATATTTTTGGTTCTAAGGTCTAAGCGGTTCGGGAACGTCAATTTATTGGTGGAACTCATAAACGGAAACGTTATGATTTTGTTTATGTTCGTAACGAACTGATTGGGAAAAATAATGGTTGCTAGCCCTGCTCAATATTTAATCTAGAATAGACATTCTAGTTCGGTGTGCCAGGTATCTCTTCTGACAACCCCTGGATTCAATTTTGGTGTCAATATTTATTCGATAATATACATTTTAGACATAGAAAAGTATCTTTTTTTAATATGTTTCCACAGCCCATTAGGGTATTAGGGAAACGTGGGAATACGTTGGTGGGAAGAATCAAGCCCACGTCTCACCTCACCATTCGGCACAGAAAAGTATCTTTACTTTCTTCCTTTACATTCTAAACAAGATTAAATTCTTGCAAGACATCTTTGGCAGTAGCTTCTTGTAGCTTCATTGTTTTGTGAGAATTATGTCGATGTCCGTGGTTGTGAGTGGAGTGAACTTAAGACCACTGCGTGTACACGGCTTTATTCTGGACCGGTAGTCTGTGTGCGTTCGTGGTTTCATGATGTCAGCATGAAAGACTTATTTTCCTCTGCTGATTCAAAACATCTACATTTTATGGCTAAAACATAATTATAGAAAACAAACCGACTTACAGTGCGTGTTTTACTTAGAACATCTTGGGATGAAAAGGGCAATTGGCTTGAAATGACTGAAAATGAAATAACAACACTATAAAGTAGAGCTATGTCGTAGAATAACAAGTATTTGTATTTGGTTACGTGACGCCGGCGGTCGCTACGTGTAGAGCTCGCATACTGAGCAGGGGAGGGGGGGTTATTTACACGTTGCTCGGAAACGTGTGTCGGTGCGCTCCAGAGGGAGCTGTTTGTGTTGGCGAGTAAAAAGGCAAAAAGAAAACAACAAAAAAACATTGCAGTTTCAAATTGCCATCACTGGATTTGTTTATACAACTGCTGTTTGAAACATGAAAACTCATAAAAAGAGTCACAGATGTGCTGATAAACACATATTTTATAAACATTTTTTTTAGGATATAGTCTAAATATAGATTATTTTTTGCTATGGAGTGGTGCCATTTGTGTGTTTGTGTATGTGTGTGGGTCTGGCAAATCGAACTTCAAATGGTGTGTTTCCACCAGAACTAGCTGATGCATGTAATAACGTGAGCAATACTGAAAATGCCATGTAAGTGGATGAGAAGACAGTGTCAAGCAAAGAATCGACGCGGGTGTTGCCGGAATGCGGAAATCAGTGGGTGTCAAACGCAGGACATGGGAAATTTTTAAGTTGAATGTAAAAAAGCACCAATTCGAATTGGATCACTACCTGAAGGTGCGTCATTTAGATTATTAGTTTAGCATTTAATACATTTTAGTAACAGCATTAAAAACTCTTCCGGGGTACCCTATAACATTGTTTTGTTTTTTATCCTATTTATTATGTTTATTGTGTTTTTTTTGTTGCTGTGGGTCTTAATGGTATTCGGTATCCACGAGATGGGGCCGGGCCATGACACATGACATGCTCCTAAAGTTTTCTCTCTCGCTCTCTCACTCTCTCTCTCTCTCCATTCTCTCTCGCTTGGTGTCTCTCTCTCTGTGTCTCTGTATGTAAGTTCCTTGTTGTGTTAAATGGATCTCGCTGATAACACATTGGGTTTTTTAAACAAGACTTGTTGGGGCTGCCTCTGTGCAGCGCCTTTCATCGCTGAACCAGCGCTGGCTGGCACATTTTTTTGCGATCGGATAGCGATCGTTCGGCCACACTCACACAGCGGGGGGATTGCAGGGGGCTTCCCGACACCCACAACTGATTCCGTCGAGACACGGGCATAATGGTGCACCCCCTTGTAAGCGCCTTTACTCGCAAACAATAGGTCCGTTAAATTTGCAGTGGTTGTCGATTGATCATTTATCAAATAAGCTGGTGATTCCTTAAATAATCGATTATCATCAAAGAATCAATTCATTAGGGATGAGCGATTACGCCACTTGTTCGAATCCGCTTCCAAACACATCACATTGGGTGCGGAGGAGCTCATTATACTTAGTAGGAGCAGCCTTGAATGTCAACAATGCTCCCAAGTTCGCATGTCACACACCTGCACGTTCCATTAAGCTACTCTGAAATAATGCAGCCACCCCATTGGTCCATACGTGGTCACATGGTTCTACACGCAGCGTTGTGAGGCATCTCGGACGCACCAACTCGGTGCGAAAGAAACGTAACATTGAAATTCTCATTTGACAAATATTTTAGGTAACTTGAATGGAACCTCAATGGAAATGTAGCGAACACACCGCCATCCGGTCCGGAATGCAGTCGATGGTCAGGTCTTTTCGGCGAACAGTCAGCAGCCAAGCAAGACGGTGTCTTTACGTCTAGTCGGCTTGCGGTAACTTGGGTTTCCATTTGGGGAAACGAAATAAATGTAACTGTTGCGCGATGAGGCTCCACAGCCTTAAACGCAGCAGTGATTCCCAGGCATGTTGGCTTTCGGCAATGCCGAATGCAGGAATGTAAACAATGCCACGTGTAGCCATGCCACTGGAGGACTGGAGGAGGTGCCACTGCTCACTCTGGCAGAATATTTGGAAGCGTGTGACGTCACAATCTCATCACCAATTGGTTGCAACTGTATGTGTGTCCATGAGTGGGTGTAGTCTTGCAGTATACGCATGCTTGGTTTTAGTGTGACTATGTCTGTACTGTGCGATGGGCCATATTTTTAAATGTATGTCTGTTGGGGTGCACCGACCATTCCAAAATAATCCAATCCATTCCAATCATACAACCCAATTCACCTGAAGTGCAACATTCACGCACACTTTTTGTCATCGCTGGTTGCAAATTACAGAATAGTTTTTTAAATAAAGACGCGTAACTCTGTGGATTGCATTGGGGATGGGGGGATGTGGATGTGTATGCCTGCACATTATGTGAAAATGTCAACAGGTTTACAAGCCTCGTTGTCATGGTGACTAATGGCCAATCTCACATTGCACATTTGACATGCTTCTCAACACCTCACACGTGCACACAAACGCAGAGATGAGTGCGCACATGTGTGTGTACACACACACACACACACATACACACACACCGATTTATGACTGGCTTGGGAGAGGGGAAGCGGAGCTAAGAGAGGAGTGTAGAGAAATGTGAAAACATAAACAAATATATCAAAATATAACAGACGCACATATCTGCGAGGCAGAGAGGTGGGGGTCAGTCACCCAAACCGCCCCCCCCCCCCCCCCTTCTCACACACACACACACACACACACACACACACACCCTTTCATAGAACTGAAAAAATTGTGATCTGATTCTCAAAAATGCCATAATATACATGGAAATGTGACTAAGGTTGTGCGGTTGTTTTTGTGGCCCATTCAGACCATTTCCAGCTTTATTCACGCTTAGTTGGAAAGGTTTGAACTCACGACTCTCCACTCCATTACGGCATATTGTGCACTGTCTTAACAGACTGAGCCACTGTGGCGCACAGTTTGTATGAAAATACATTTTAATTTTTTGTCTTTGAAATCTCGATTTTCAAAATATTTCTGGAATGAGCTACAGAGAATTCACCCTGGGTCTTAGGATTAACATAATAATTATTTTATGTTTCTACCCATGAAACTCAAAACCAAATCAGAAATATCACAATTATTAAGTGTGCTGCTATAATTCTTTACTAACAAACTCTTTTATTTCTCTTTTATTTTTGAAAAAATCCAGTATTCATGCAATTCTACTTGTGACACAACAACAAATGGAGACTATGGTCAATGCTTAATTTGTCAAAGGCGAGTTCCTGGAGCCCATTAGTGGCATGCCATACATCATTCTTTTCCTCAATGTATTATATACTGGGCCCAAGCACCATTTTTTTCATTTTTATTGACAGGTGTAGTATGAAGTGGGCGGAGGGGAGAGCGGGGAAACAGACCTGCAGCATGCTTATGCCTGGTTCACACCCGCACGGTCGCGCTGGTGGTGTGGTGGTCACTGCAACAAACAAATGTGACGGCAGCCACCGCACCAAATCTTTATTTTTGATTTTGACCGCACCACAGGTTGAGGGCGCAGGGTGTGTTTTATTCCGTGATTGACTGGCATAATGAGCAATTGGTGGCCCGTGCGCTGCTACAGCAGAGCAAATATGATAAATGTATTTAAATGGTGTTTTTTTTACAGCAGCAACCATGGGTGCGCATGCATTTTGTGTGTGCGCGCACAATGAGAACCACAGCGCTCTCGAATGAACCAGCGTATTTGCATGCATTGATAGCTGTCTGCCTCTCTCCCCCCTCTCTCCCTCTCTCCCTCCCCCCTTTCTCTCTCTTTCGCTCTCTGTCTCTCACACACACAAGTGCACCAACGCACAAAAAGAAAATCGATGAAATGGATGAAAAGGCTGCGACAATGCAAAAAACATTGTTGTAGCCCGACACTGACATCACTGATTTTGGCCACTTGCCTGTAAGGTGTTCTCACCCCGACACTGTCCACACAGGCAATGATCGACCTCGTCTTTCAAATGATCATGCCGTTTTGTGGATGGGAGGTGAAAACGACAGAGACAAATTTGGAATTTACTCAAAAACGTGCCTGTGTGGACATAGCGTTATACACTGTGGTCTCAGCACACCAGTAAACACGGTCTTCAGTAACACTTCAGTTTCTGAGACTTTATGTAGTAACACATGCATACATGTACAGTGAAATTCATCCTCCGCATTTAACCCATCCCGCGCCCGGGGCCCAACTCCAGATTCTGAGCCAGTGGCTTGGCCAGGGGCACTGAATGGAGCAGGTTAACTAGAACATGTTTTTTGGTGGTCGGGGGAAACCAGGGTGCCCGGAGGAAACCTGCGTAGACACGGGGAGAACATGTAAACTCCACACAGAAAGGACCTGTCCGGGTTGGCATTCGAACCCAGGAACTTCTAGCTGTGAGGCAGCTAGTCCCTGAGAACAGGAGGAAGCGAGTGACGTTGAGGATGGGTGGGGAGTCTACGGTGAAAGAGACTGAAAGCGAGGGAGGAGAGTGGCCAATGTAGCACCTCGTTGTGTGCCCTAAGCTCCTCACGCCACTTGGCTGTTTGCTGGAATGAGAGGAATCTTTGTGTGTTTAACGTCCCACTTGGCCTGACAGCCTCCAGGCACCTTCACACCAACACCCCCCTACGCCCCTCACCCCCATCCCTTCCATTTCACACACACACACACACACACACTCTCTCTCTCAAATAAATCCACCACCGTATAAATCTCAGAATTTGGCCCGAGCTCAGCTTTCACCCTCGACACGTTGTGGCATGCACACAATGAAGCGACGGTATGAAACATTCTGTTCTTTCAATAAATATATTAATAAACTAATTACACGCGTTTGTTGCCTTTTCCCCAAAGCTCACGCTGAAGTCCAGTTAATATCACAAAGAAATTGCAGGGTGGGGCGTGATGGGAGGTGCAGGCTGGTATGTTGGTAGATAAACTTGGCTGTAGGGATCAGGCCTGTCATGTTTGACAGTGAAAGGAGCAAGAAGCTGAAAGCATAACAAGACCTCTCCTTTTAGTGGGAAAAGAACATTTCACAAGTCACACATTACAATATGAAAATGTAATTCCATATTCGACATTGGCTTTGTCCATCTGTGTGTGCCCCCCATCCCCCTTGTAGTGCACTATACGGGGTGTTCACCATTTTGTAGGGGTGTCCGAAATCTCCATGTACCCTATATACTGCACTTAAACTATCCCACAATGCAAAAGCAAAAAGTAGTAAGCATTGATATACCCTAGACGGAGAAATTAAGCCCATAATGCATTGTGAGATATGTTAAAAATGACCTTAACTCCTGCCGCGACAGGAGTAAATAGCGACTGACTGCGGCAAATAGTTAGTACTTCTGACTTTTTGTGATGATTGTTCAGGTTTATAATTATATTTTTTATAAATATATTTTAGAATAATTTTGACGGCGCCGCCTCTAGTGTGAAAATCTTGCCCTTTGCTGTTGAGTGTACTACAATTGAGTGCAGTATATGGGGAGTAGGGAGTAGTTTTAACATTAAAACCTGTTGCCGCAGAGGTACCACAACCGCTTGGTAGAAGGCTGCATGGTTAATATATAGAGAAGCTACCAGGAACTAATCGTTAGCATAACTCTAACTCGTAGCTTCACTCGTCCGGAGGCGACACCCAGTGCTTTGAGCGGGCAGTATCGCCCCCTATAATTAGCATCCGGAAGCGGCGCAAGCACCGTACAGTATACATTTTGCACAAAAAGGAATTAAAAATCTTTGGAATGCCTGAAATTCTTGGCTTGATGTATTGGGGTTGCATTTAAATGTAATCTGAAAACAATGCAATGTAATTGTAATCCCTTTATTACTTTCAAAATAGTGGGGATTATGTTACTGATTACATTTGAATGAGTAACTTGTTACTGCAACAGATTTTTAAAAAGTTTATGTATAAAAAGGGGGGCAAAAAATAACAAAAAGTAGCCTTCCCAGTGCCAGTTGTGGTGTTAACTTGGTCATGTTGTATCCTTCATCACTAGTATCACATTTGTTTGCCTGCTTTCTGCCCAAGAACACCGTTCATTCGATTTGGACTGATTTAGAAGGCGCGGGTGACGACGGAAATGAAGACCATGTTTTATGTTGACCGAGACATGTATGTGTGAAACACATAGGTTACTGTAGGGTCATAGATTTAAAACATCAATCAATTCGACACACAGATGTGTTGGAAGCTTGTGTAGTCTTGGAATGGCTAAGCAAGTAGTGCATTTGTGAAGAAGATATGGAGATAGGTGTGACAAATAACTTCCTTCCATGGAAGAAAATGGAAACAAACTTTGTCTTCCATGGAAGAAAGTCAAAATAAGCTTTGTCTTCCATGGAACAAATGAATTAATTAATTAAATGTATTTCATGACGGACTGAACAAAGCTATTAGTCATTCCAGCATGTCACACAGCAATAGAGATGATATTCATTGCAACACGGAACATGAGGCGTGAAGACATGGTTATACACAGGATTAGCAAATTGCTAGATTTCACCGAGCTGCCCACAAGCACTCCCAAGGGGGCCTATTTTAAAAAAAAGAAAGAAAGTTGAAACAAACGTTGTCTTCTATGGAAGACAGTGGAATCAAACTTTGTCTTCCATGGAGGAAAGTTGAAACAATCATGTCTTCCATGGAAGAAAATGGAAATAAACTTTGTCTTGCATGGAAGAAAGTGGAAACAAGCTTTATCTTTCACCTAAGAAATTTTAAACAAACTTTGTCCTCCATGGAAGAAAGTTGAAACAAGCATGTCTACCATGGAAGACAGTGAAATTAAACTTTGTCTTCCATGGAAGAAAGTGGAAACAAACTTTGTCTTCCATGGAAGAAATTTGAAGCAAGCATGTCTTCCATGGAAGACAGTAGAATTAAACTTTGTCTTCCATGGAAGAAAGTGGAAACAAACTCTGTCTTCCTTGGAAGGAAGTTGAAACAAGCATGTCTTCCATGGAAGACAGTGGAATTAAACGTTGTCTTCCATGGAAGAAAGTGGAAACAAACTTTATCTTCCATGGAAGAAATTTGAAGCAAGCATGTCTTCCATGGAAGACAGTGGAATTAGACGTTGTCTTCCATGGAAGAAAGTGGAAACAAACTTTGTCTTCCATGGAAGGAAGTTGAAACAAGCATGTCTTCCATGGAAGACAGTGGAATTAAACATTGTCTTCCATGGAAGAAAGTTGAAACAAGCATGTCTTCCATGGAGGAAAATGGAAATAAACTTTGTCTTGCATGGAAGAAAGTGGAAACAAGCTTTATCTTTCATCTAAGAAATTTTAAACAAACTTTGTCCTCCATGGAAGAAAATCGAAACAAACTTTGCCCACAGTGGAAGAAAGTAGAAACAAACTGTGTCTTCCATGAAAGAAAGTCAAAATAAACTTTGTCTTCCATGAAAGAAAGTTGAAACAAACTTTGTCTTCCATGGAAGAATCTCGAAACAAACTTTGTCCTCCATGGAAAAAAGTGGAAACTTTCGTAACAACCATGCTCGCCCTCCAGGCGACTCGACGGCTGCAGAGCGTCATGGAGGAGCTAGCTGTCTGTCGGAGGGAGATCGAGGTCCATGAGAACTCCCTGAGGAAGGCAGCTTCTGACCACGAGGAGCTGGCCAAGGCTAAAGCCACTCTGGAGGTGCAACTTAGCTCAGCCGAGCGTAAGAGCTGGACCCTCGCACAGGACCTGGCTGCACTGAGGTTTGGAATTATACTACTGGCACTGATACTAATAATTAGACTTGGTCGATATCCATGTTTTCATATGACAATATTGTCAATGGAAAATATCACAACTTCCCATGTTATTGCCAAAAACAAAAGAAAGGAAAATTAATCTTATAACCAGTGTTTTGCCACTCCAACTCAGTGCATCAGCAGGACAGTCATCTGGTGATGGTTGGCTTTCAGGAAACATGGTGGTTGGTCTATTATAAAATATCAATGTGTGAATTTGTGCAGTAGTTGTGGGCTGGCACATCATATGTAACTTTGCTTTATTGGCCAGTTGTCGAGAGAGGGAGGGATGGTTGTTCTTATCAGATTTCGGGTTGAAAGTTGGTTTGCTTGCGAATAATTTGAATGAAAATAAATAAATGAGGCGTTTGATGTAGAAATTCAAATCAAAGACAACAGAATATGCCATATCATGTTGAAATCATTATTATTGAATCTGATAATACATGTTTTTCTTCTTCACTATAAAACAGTTCAATTAATGCCATGCTCATTTGACATGTATTAATTTTGTAATAGTTTTAATATATTTTCAAATTTAAAAATGACAATGTATTTAATATGAATCTTGTAAGTCTAACCAGGCAGTAATTAATTTTGTTAATATATATATATATATTTATCATGTATATCTATATGCACAACATTGATCTGTTCCATTTGCAGAATAGAAAAGGAGTCACTGGCTGTAGCTCAGTTTGAAAACCAAGAGTTGGTTTCCTCTCTTGAGGAGGACCAGAGGAGACTGCAGGACCAGGTGGCTTGTCTTCTCCAAGACAAGGAGACCCTGTCACGTGAGTCTTCTGCTGGGTAGAGCGGCCCACTTATAGTGCAACAAAGTTCTTTATGTCTTTCTAATCTAATGTCATTACATCCACACTTGAATATATAAAATAGTTTCAGATTTTGATGAAATCTTCGATTGTAGGATCTAAAACGGTGTCCTCTGGTAAAAGGGATTAATTTTGAATGCAATTACTCAAATACATAATAATTCCAAAGATTATCCAAAGATAATTCTGTTTTGGTGCAAAATTCACCTCTATAAATGTTAGTGCTGTGTCACATACACGTCATATCCGCTGACGTGTATGTAGTCTGCTTGCTTGCAGCAAAGTTGGTACCACAAATGTGCGGTGATACACACAGAGCTCGACTAAATGCAAGAATATGCCACATGTGTAAGGGCATGTAAACAAACAACAAAACCAATGTGACAAGCCATGTGGTGTAAACAAATGTCAAAGAAATCAAATAGAAATGCTGCGCGACAATGTGCAAAATGTGCCAAATTGTCACAACATCATTGCACTGTCACCAAGATGTCAAGCAGGGTCACCTGACGAGGTCACACTTGGGACCAACGAGGATAAGGCAGTTGTTTGACAATACTTACTGAATATTCATTGTTATGTGAACCACAATCTTCATACGGAGAATCACACACAGGCGCTCGGTTGGCTACTGAAGATGTAACTTCCTGAATGCATCAATCCTCCCCCACCCGCAGTTCTTGAATAATCAATTCCTTTGTCGAAACATGAAACTGTTCAAGAATGAATAAGAGCCACTCTGTTGTTGGGATACAGGTTACTTCATCAGATCGCCCTCTCGCCATGGGTCGTGTCCGCAGGGACAATTTGTGTTGTCCGCGTTTATTTATTGTTTATTTGTGTTAAAATAAAATAAAGTATGATGGATTTAGTCCTTGATGATGTTCTACACTGGGTGACAAGCCTTTACGGCTGTAGAGTGAATAAAGTTGTGTTGGCTTAGCTGGGGGTCCCAGTCGGGGGGTGAACAACAGTCAAAACACAAACAACAAGACAAATGCTCACACACACACCAGCCATGTTGGCAGGGGTGTGGGGGGTTTGATTTCTTTTTTATTTCAACACAAATACATACACGACTGCTCCCTGTGGACGACACGACTGCTCCTTGTGGACTGGCGGACCTAGCAACCTGTGACGAGAGGGCCATCTGACAAAGTGACCTGCGACCTGTGATTGGTCTCTGTGAATTTGCTCATTTCAGTCATGACACTTCTACCACCTCCATTGCCAGTGTTGTGGTGCATTTTACCCAGGTGAAGTGCAACGATGTGAGGTAGACGCCCAAAGGCTGGCTGGGGTAGCGGATCAGGAGCGAGAGATCCTGGAGGAGAAGCTGGTGCAGGTCCAGAGCAGCCACCAGGAGCAGCTCCTTACACTGCACAAAGAATCGGTACACACACACACACACACACACACACACAAAACTACTGCTGTAAACTGCCTGCATTCCAATTAGGGATGAGCAATTCACTTGTGTTCAAGTCTGCCTCCAAACGCATCGCATTGGTTGCGAAGGAGCTCATTATACGTAGTAGGAGCGGCCTCGAATGTCAACTGCCGCTCCCAGTTCGCATGTCGACTGGCACGGCTGCACGTTCCATTAAGCTACAAATTGGTGCCTCCGAGATTATGCATCCATACGTGGTCACGTGATTCTACAAGCAGCGTTATGAGGCATCTGTCTTGGACGCACCAACTCAGTGCGAAGGAAACGCAACATTGAAATACTACTACTACCAGATACTCATTTGACAAATATTTTAGGTGACTTGAACGGAACCTGAATGGAAATTTAGCGCAGACACTCTCGTACTGTCCGGAATGCAGTCGATGGTCAGGTCTTCTCGTCCAACAGCTGCCAAGCAAGATGGCGTCTTTTCGTCTCGTCAGATTGAGGTAAATTGGGGTTCCAATTGGGGAAACGAAAGAAATGTAACTCTTTCGCAATGATGCTCCATAGCCTTTAACGCAGCGATTCCCAGGCATGTTGGCTTTCAGCAGCTATGCGCGTGCAGGAATGTAAACAATGCCATGTGTATCCATGAAACTCCGCACCACCTCCTGCTCACTCAGGAAGATTTTTGGAAGCTTCTGACGTCACAATCTCGTCCCTAATCTGTGGCCCATCCGTAAAGTGTCTTTTCCAGTAACTAGTAATTAATGCATCACTATTTCCAAAGCAGTAATCAAAAGTACTTGTCCAAGTAACTTTAGTTACTAATTATTACTGTCCCAGAATGTTCCTTATGACTTAATAATTATGATATGTTTTAATAAGAAAACAACTGATTGCTTTAAAGACTTTATTTTTTTTATTACGTTAATCCAAAATACAATAAATGTACAATTTATTGTATTTTGCATTAATGGTTAAAACCCACTTCCAATGGCTCTTTCTAAGGTAGGTTGGCACTTGGCAACTGCTGAATGTAATTAGCTAAGACTAACTAAAGTAACATAACTTATTTCTGAAATAAAGTAGTCAGTAATATAACTTTTAAGAGGAGTAGTTAATATTCAGAAGTCAGATTTTTCTTCTTTTACTAACTGTAGCAACATTGTGACTTCAGAGTAAAAGTAAGATACATTCATACAAAAACAACGTAATATTACAACATACTGATGCCAATAAAGTACAGAATCTGGAATAAACTCAAAAGTATTTTCAAAAGTAAAAAGTACAAAAAAAATTGCCGCTTCTGTCAGAAAATATTAATTTCTTAGCTTGTCGTGTTAGTGTAAAGATATTGTACAAAACGTCGCATCCACGCGGTGGTTTTTACACTATGCTGCATTACCTAATGTTAATAGTTATTGTAGATCGGTGTCGTTGCGCGAACAAAATAGAAAACATGTAGTCTATAATTTCTAACAACTTGTTTTTTTTCCGAAAGTAAGGAGTATGGTGTACTGATATTTGTGTTGAAAATTTACTGAGTAAAAAATGTCAGAGAAATAAATATTTTTAAAAGTACTAGTTACTTGAACAATGTACTCAAGTACAGTACTTAAGACTTGTACGTCGTTACTTGCCATCTCTGGCAGTAGGGTGGATATCCCTAGAATAGGCCAGTGCCCAATGTGGGACACCTAAGCTCCAGTGGCTCTGGCTCCTCCCTAAACTAATGAATGTCCGTGAATCTATGTTACAAACAAACTATGATAATGTGTCTAACATTAAGTCCAACTGTTCAACTCTAAATTTCACTGTCCCACCTTATACAACTGACTGTCCCACATTAGAAAGTTTTTAAAAATGGCCCACATTAAGGCAATCCACCCTATGTGTTATCTCTTGGACGTCTTTAGCACTGAGAGAGTTAAGAAACTCATCTTCAAGTCCAGCACATTTCTGGCCAGGCACAAGTAGAAAGATGGCCCTTTTGTGTTTGCGTGCCTCCGTGGTGTGTTTGTGGACAGTGCAGCGCGCCAATCAGTGAAGCCCCCCTCCTCTCCTCCACTCCGTTGACTCGGAGCCAGAGAGAAATGGCCTCGTTGGTGTGCAGCTGTGGAGTATATAAATAGGACAACATCAGGAGCAGCAAACACAACAGAATGGAATAATATATCAAATATCTTGGCAGGCCCTCACGTGTGTAGAGGGCTCAGGCTTTGCACGCCGGTGTGTGCATGTATGTGTGTGTGTATGTGTGCTGTATTGCTGAAGCAATTAAAAAGCAATTAGTTGTAATTACGGGACTACAACAATTCTCCCTTCAATTATCTGTCCAACCTCCAAAGTGATTACTGCTTCTGCTAATATCACTGTGCTTTGTAAACATATGAACGTTAGCACCGTCCTTTTCTCCTTTTCTTTTTGTTTCTGTTAGGATTGGGGAGGTTCCGGGTTAGGGGGTGGAGGAGTGGGGGCCAGGGTGTAAGGAAATAGAGTAGATAGCTTTTTGTGTTTTAGATAGTGTACTGTTGTTGAAGCTGTGCTTAAAATTAAAAAAAAAAAAAAAAGCGTAATAAAAAGA
>OMKY01084086.1:0-11841 GCA_900302395.1 Bregmaceros cantori | reverse complement strand
ACTTTCTGACCCCAGCATTCCGACTACCCCCCACTATGTGGAACCCAAAACAAATTGAGCTTTGGTAAAGGTCCTTTATTGAGTCACACATACATACATGTACAGTGAAATTCTACCTCCACATTTAACCCATCCCTGAGGAGCGGCGGGCCAACTCCAGATTCTGAGCCAGTACCTTGGCTGAGTGGAGCAGGTTAACTAGAACATGTTTTTGGTGGTGGAGGAAAACCCACGCAGACACCACGGGGAGAACACGTAAACTCCACACAGAAAGGACCTGTCCGGGTTGGGATTGGAACCCAGGACCTTCTAGCTGTGAGGCAGCAATGCTAACCACTGCGCCACCGGTGCTGCCCTTCCTTTGAAAGCTAACAGGACACATGTGTGAATGCGACCAGCTCCTTGCATCTTTTCCCATCATGTCGAGCACGTTTCCTGAGCGACTTTGCCCTGCAGCGCTGTGGTCCAGGAGGACAACTAGCAGGCCATAATACAGCAGATAAGCATCGCAAACATCATAGTGGGCTTTGTGTTCCTTGTTCTACATTTTCCTCACACACAGACACACACAGACACACACAGACAGACACACACAGACACACACAGACACACACAGACACGCACAGACACGCACAGACATACACAGACACGCACACGCAGGGAGATCTGTCTACAGCCAGCTGCTGACAGCTGGTCCTGACACACAGGCAGGATCATGGGGGCAAAGACCGCCATCACAGGATATGTGGATATGTGTTTACCTGTCCACGTTTGTGTGTGTGTGTGTGTGTGTTTGTGTGCGTGCGTGTAAACGCGTGCGCGTCTGTCCTGCAGCTAATGGAGAGGTGGTGGCCGGTACAGGAGAACAGTGCCCTCCTTTTGATGAAGCACGGTGTGGAGACGGACGGAAAGCTACAGAAGCTCAGCTTTTAGGACCGAAAGGTAGACACACGCACACCCAAACAGGCGCTGAAACCAGATGCATGTGTGTACACTAGAGCTGTCATAACATCACAATCGAATATCACTCAAGCGATTTTTGTCTAGACCTCCCAGACACACTCCCAGCTTCTTCCCAACACTCAGACGCAGGCAACAGTGACTCTGGAACCAATGCAATTAGATCCCCCCCCATTATATCTGCATGTATTATATCTATAGTAGCCCCTACATGTGACAATTGTAAGGGTGGATTGCCCTAATTTGGGACTTTTTTTGCAGCTTTCTAATGTGGTGCAGTCAGTTGCCTAGGTTAGAATAGTGTAGTGGTGAACAGTTGAACTTAATGTTAGACACATTACCATAGTTTGCTTTTACCATAGTTTCACTGACATTCATTAGTTTAGGGAGGAGCCAGAACCACTGGAGTTTAGGTGTCCCACATTAAGCAGTGGACCACTTTAGGGCAATCCACCCTATGTGTTACTTCCATTGTCTCCCACCATCACCATTTCAGTTCTGCACCCTGCATCTTTAATATATGATATGCTTTGTTTATAATTCAAAGTAATTAGGGAGGAAGTAGTGCACAGTCTATTTCACAGTGTTAAAAATGCAGTGTAAGTTCATTGACTCCTTGATATTTATTACAACAAGAGAGAGAGTTGAATTTCTACTAGTGTTGGTGTTCATTTGCAGAGTTACAAGGCACCGTGTCACTCCAGACTCCACAAAGCCACCTCACCTTCTCTCAAACTTTAGAGACCGCCATTTTCATTGCGTTGTGACACATGCGCCACCCGACCCGCAGACCGAGCCTCGGTTCGGACCCCAGGGGTTTGGGTCGCAGCGGCACTGAAGCCAACTCGCCGTGTCGCAGGCCCTCGCGGCCTTCGTCCGCTGAGATGCAGACGCCCGTCCCTTTGCGGGCGTGGCGGCGGTGCCACCCTCTGCACCCTCCCCGGGGCATACGGATAGCCACTGTCTCAAGTCGATGTTTAACACTATGGAAAGAATTAATTTAACACCAAAACTGATAAGCACCAAATACACTCAGACACAGTGTTACATTTAACTCTTTAAGAGTTGATTTAACACTGCAACATTTACTGTGTATGTTCGTGGGTAATCTAATTGTATTGAATAGGAAAAGAAAACATTGAAACGTTGATCCCGTGATCATAGCTCGCACAAATAGTTTGTCTGTTATCTTTGCATTTCCTCTCGGTGCGTCCTACAATGCTATCTTTGTATGTCGGCTTTGGCGAGATGTTCGTCTTGGGATGAACAAAGATCTGTCTATTTATCCTGGCCGTGGTGATAGCGGGGCAGGGCATCCCAGACACACTCATTCCCACCACAAATCCTGTGCCAGAATTTGTTCACAAGAGCGCAAAGCCAAACAGCGTGTTGATCGTTATCCTCACAGCGGCTCGTGCAGTAGGAACAGATGTTGTGTATGTGTGTGTGTGAGAGAGAGAGAAAATGAGCAATGGAGATGGGCAGAAATAGAGATTTGGAGAGAGAGAGGGTGATGTAGGATCTAAATGTACCAACATTCTTAATAATGACTGTCCATTATCCACCAACTTACACCTTCGATGTAAAATTTTACTGAACAAAAACAATATATTATATTTTGCACAATACTTGAAATCAGGGCGGCATTTTTTTCCCAATCATTATAACGCTTCCGGTTATGCGTTCCAACTATAAATTGACGTTGCCGAACAGGTTACAACAAAAAATATTGTTCCCGGAACGGTTAATTTCGTTGCCGCCTGTCAGCTTGGCACAAGTTGTGCCAGGCAGTGTTTGAATTTAATATGATACTAGTCGCGGGCGCGGCTGGGAAGGGAAGGCGCATGGTGGCAGAGACTGGGGGGCAGCAGACACCGGACAGCCACACGGGGCAACAAAATAAAACCGGTATGAGCTGGCTATCATTATTTTCAAATAAGTGTTCCTGTTCCAGAACATAAATAATATAATATCCAGTTTCGTTTCTGTTCCCTGCAGAATACAAAAAGTTCCCGGCTTTCGTTTTCGTTCCTTGAACCGGTTCAACGCCTTGCTTAAAATACAACGTTTTGGTGTGAAAATTGTTGCCATTGAAAGAGTTAAATGTGTTGCTCGTTATGATCTCCTTTACAATTCTGAAACACACCAGCGTGTATAGAACAATATGTTTAGCATGTATACCTTCACATGCACCCCATGTGGATAAACACAGCGACATGCATGGACTCACACTCACATTAGCACAATAATACTCCTACGCACACATATACTCCAATGCATGCACATACACATACACACACACACATAAACACGCACACACCTCAACAAACACACATTCCTAGACATAAACACAGACAGGCGTTCACACATAAACACTGTTCTTTGTACACACACAAATTTAAACATTGTCTCGCAGTCATGTAAACACATTTTGCACAGACTTGGAAAGACAAGGCGGCCCCACTGATGTCTTTCATTAAGCACAAAGATAGTGGTGCGGGACGCTGAATAAACGGCCGTTTATTGGCTCTATTGACTCAGTATTAAATCAAGACCAACTCTGTTTCCTCTTCGCACCGAGGCCATGTGTTGATTTCAAGGCCCTTTGTCGGTCAGCGGCAGGCGGGAGGGAAAACACGTTGTGTTATGGATTGTAATTTGCTGCCGTTCGTGACCCTTCTCGTCTCCTCATTCAGCTTCCTTCAGCGCTGCTCTCTGAACGTCGTCTAATTAAAACTGTCACATTTCTGCCGTTTTATGGTGTGATTATCGGCAGATATCAAATGATGGGGTTATGCACACTCATACAGGATTGAACATTTTGAGACATCTCGCCCTATATTGACATTAGATATGGGCAGAGTAGTCATAAAAAATACTTAAGTAAAAAGTATTGTTACCTCAGCAAAATACTAGTCAAGTAGTAAAAAAGTACACTACAAAAAAGTTACTTAAGTCGCGAAAGTACTGAGTAACTTTTAGTAAAAAAAAAAAATAGGACAAATGCTCTTTTCAAAAGATACTGAGAGATAGAGACTGAAAGAAAGAGAGACAGAGAGAACGCCGGAGAGGGAGAGAGAGAGCGTGAGCGCCCGAGAGACATAAAGACGAGAGAGCGAGAGAGCACCACAGAGGGAGAGATATTACGCCAACATATGTTGGCGTAAATTGCTAATTGCTGACATCTCAGTAAAACATAGGTTTTTTTCACCTCAAATTCACTCGAGTAAAAGTAGAAAGTAACTTATGAAAAATGTACTCCATAAGTAAAAAAGTACAAACAGAAAATGTAACGGAGTAAATGTAATGTATTACTGCCCATCTATAATTGACAGCTCATATAGACGAGTTTGGCGGATAGTTCCGCCGAATTTTAGGCTGAACTTGATGTCACTGTGTTCTGAATTATTTTTGAACTCGTCTATTTTTTTTTTTAAGTTATTTTTTTCCGGCGTCAGCGCCAGTTTTTTCCATCTTTAGACAAGTCGACGAGCGTAGTCGAACACGCGACACTGCGGACGCTGCGGTAGACACAGCGCCACTAACATGAATGGGGTCGCGTTAGGTGCAGTGTCCATAACCACTCGGCCAACGCGGACCCCCGAACTTGTCTATTTAATGGGAGCACACAACTATAACTCTTTTTCTTCTTTTGTTGTTGGTGTGCGTCAAAATCATATTGTACAGCCATGCTTGCTGTGATGTCATATTACATGCTACCGGTCAGTGGAAATGACTGTGATGTCATAAAGCCTCTGCCGCGGAATGCGTCATAGCCCGAGCCGGCAGCTGGCAATGCAAAACCATTAGATCCCCGACGCTCCGCGTTTCGGGGATATAATGGTCGCTAATTCCCTGTCTTTCTTGTATTTGGCAGTCTGCGCATGGGATTTATTTACACAGCCTTGTGCTTAGAACTGAAACTGCACTTCTATTTACAATAGCAGTTCCTCAGCAGATTGAGGCCTAATTGCTCATCGCTTCGTGAGGTCTATTCATCCACACAAAATATCACAACTAAATACGACGTCAAGGCTACCTCGAAGCAGCTTGTGTGAGAAAGGACCTTTTTTTTTCACCCAAAAAGTGAACTACATCATAAGTGGGGACGTCCACTTCTAACTTATAACTTACAACAAAAATTATTTAATAATTTTGCGACTCGAATGGTGAGAGGATACACCATCACCCACAAAATAAAGACATTCTTCCACAAAGGATATGTATATACCGTATTTTCTGCTCTATAAGAGCCACCAGAGCCTCAGCCAGAGGAGACTGTCAAGTGCCTTTTAGGCGCTCGCGAGAGTGGCGCGCGCCTTGACCTTTTAGGTCAGTAATCATAACCAGAAAAAAATCCACATATAAAAATGAATGCCTTTTAGGTGTGCCTTATAGTGCGGAAAATACGGTAATTACCAAGCTAAGTATGCTAACTGCTATGCTATGCTGTCTAAGGGCATAGGATAAACATTCACGCAAGCTGGTTCTAGTCACGACGCTTGTCGCGTTCGCTGGATACACCGGGGGAAATCTTAGAATACAACACCACAGCATGATTTATTTATGGCTTGTGCCATTGTCCTTATGACGCTGGTCGTTGCAGGGGGCGTAGAATTCTAGGCGTGCACCGTTCACGTTTTTTTGCTCCCGATCCGATCCCGATCCTTTGATTTTATCGATCGGCCGATCCCGATTTCCGGTACCGAGTCCTGATACCAAGTCCCGATCTCCGATACCGAGTCCCGATACAGAGTTCTGATCCTGCAAAAATTGGTAGTACCCAAACTATTTTGGCACAATTGTTAGTTTCAATAATATTCAACGTAAATAAACAGTCATTTGGCTCCCCAACTCATTTACCGATCCTGATCGGGACAAAATCACAAGTCCCGATCCTTGGAAAAAAGTCTGATCGGCCCCCGATCACCGATCAGAGGATCGGATCAGTGCACCTTTATAGAATTCCTCCACAATTGCATATTTCCGCCTAAAGAACGAATGAAGTGTGAGGATGGACCATCTTGGTATCTCTGTCGGCTGGAAAATCAGCAGTTTTCGCGCCAGCACTCTCACACCCCCTACTCTCCCAGGAATTGCGGTGGACAAGAACGGCTTCATCTACTTTGTGGATGGCTCCATGATCCGCAAGGTGGACCGCAACGGCATCATCTCGACACTGCTGGGCAGCAATGACTTGACCTCGCAGCGACCCCTGACCTGCGACACCAGCATGCACGTCAGACAGGTGAAACAACGGAGCCTCCCACCATGGGAGATGTGTAGTAGAGAATGTAAAATGAATGGAGACCGGAGACCATGGGCTGTACCAGCTTCTCTGCCTGGCTGTAGCGGATATGTCAGCATAATGATCCACACACACATGTGAACATGAGTAGACACACACACACACACGCACACGCACACGTATACACAAATAGAAGCATACACTGCATTCTTCGGATGAGCAACTGAGAATGGGGTGAAAGACATAGATGCGAGCGTTGAGGTGATGAATGGACAGACTGGGTCTGTGTGTGTGTGTGTGTCCGGGTGCGTGAGAGCAAGCGAACATCCAGAATAATTATGATCTCATAACCACTCATAGCTGTCTCAAGCATATGCTCCAGCACAAGTACAAGAGCGGCTTTGTGTTACTACTGGAGCCCATGATTTCGCGGAGCGGTTCACAGCGCTAATGCCGCTAATGTTGGCAGCAGGCCTTGAAAACTAAATTATTTTTTTAAAAGTTCCGTTCCGAACGGTTCAGGCAGGTCTATGTTTAAAATTTTCGCTCTCGGAACCGCTCCGCCATCAAAATATCGGTCCTGAACACAAAAATTGTGTTCGTTCTTAAAGTTCCTTATATTGTTGTAATGTTAAATTTAGATATAATTTATACAGCATATATTTGGTGGACTTTCAAACTTCAGTGTAACTGTATTACCATGAAAACTGGGTTTAAAATGCCATTACATTCACTTCCTAGTCTGTCCACAAGATGGAGCCCCAGATGCATGGGGCTTGATGGCTGACAGTGAAAGTGGACGGAAATAGTCTCCCAGACATAGGATATGTTAAAATATATAGAGAACGGAAAAAAACGTTTTTAAATGGTTTTGTGGATTTTATAATGTTCCGTTTCTGTTCCGGAACACTTGAAGAAATCTTTTTTCGTTTCCGTTTCTGCTCCTTGTAAAATTCTGTAAAATTCCGCTCGTTTTCGGTTTCCGTTTTCGTTCCTTGAACCGTTCGGAGTCCTGGTTTAGGGTATGGTGGACTACAACACTACAAGACTAGAGCAAGTATATGGCATGTTGTTGTTTCGCAAAAGTAATATACTGCTTAAGTGTCCAATTGAAATCGATGTGGGCGGAACATTTCATGTCTAGAGATGGTAGGAAGGAAACTCCCACCAACTGACTTTTCACCGCACTTGTGTAGCAAGTAGCACCCACACGGAGGTGCATCGCAAAAGTTTCTGTAAAAACAGGAGTGGATTCCTTGATGAATTATTCGTCGTCCCGATAACGTTTTTTTTTTTTTTAAACCTTCAAGGTGGAAAGTCGGAACGCGGCGAGCACCTCTACGTGCTGCCGTGTGTGTGTGAGAAGGAGGTAGAGAGCAAGGAGGGAAAATGTTTTCTGGCCCCGTGTTGTAGTGGTTAAAGACCAAGAGGCAGCCCCATACATCTTGTCGCGGCGTCCACACTCGCCCATACATAGACGTGATCAGAGATGGCAAAAGTACCCACATTTCTTACTTGAGTAAGAGTAAAATACATTTGTGAATAAACAACTCGAGTAAGACTACAAAGTACTGATCCAAATATGTACTCGAGTAGAGTAAAAAGTACATGCTCTGAAACATACTCAAAAAGTATTTTTGAAAGTAAAAAGTACAGGCTCTAAAATGTACTCAAAAGTATTTTTGAAAGTATAAAGTACAAAGTACAAAAATGAAATTGTATTAAATTGTAAAATCCACTTTTTCACTGCTAGTTTTACAATGTTTGAATGTTTGACTAAATTGTTAAAAACCTAGTGTAACTTACTTCACTTAAGGTTCATAAATCCCACTGCCGGCATTACCGCCCCCTACTGTCTCATTCACACTATTACATATCCTTACCACCTACCATCGGTGCGCAAAAAAAAAGTAACAAACCTGTAATGGGAAAAGTAAGGAGTAGAAGTACAGATATTTCTGTTAAAAATCTACTCAGTACAAGTAAAAAGTCATCAGAGAAAAAAGTACTTCTAAAAGAACAGATACATGAAAAAACTACTAAAGTACAGTACTTGAGTATTTGTACTTAGTTACTTGCCATGTCTGGACGTGATGTCTATGTATGGGCGAGGGGCACCTCCATCCAACACGGAGGCGGGTTGAATGGAGGTGCAGGTGTGATGCACTTCCCGCGTGTGCAGGCACTGATGGTGCGGCGGCAGCTCCTCCTGGCCGTTTTCCTCCTCCCATCATTCGATCTCTCTCGCTCTCTACCTCTCTCTCCCTTCTCTCGGTCTCTCTTGCTACCCTGCCCTCTCTCTCTCTTTCACTCTCTCCCCCCCCCCCAACCCCTTTCTCTCTCTCTGTCTCTGTCTCCCTCTCTCTCACACACACACATGTGCAAACGGACAAGCCGTACGGTAGCTTCTCTCAACTTCTCTGCTCGGACAGTGCAATATACAATACGATACGATACAATTTTATTGTCAGCGAGCTGAAACTTGTCTTGCATCCATGGCATCGCTGTTCAAGGCACAAAACTACATTGTATGCGCAATCAAAGGCATTACCAGACATGACAGTAAACCATAAAACAAACAGTGACATTATTTACAGAAACAAAAACACCAACCCATCGGAGCCAAATCACAGAATGAGAGAGAAATAATGAAAATGCCACAATTCCTAGGTTATCTCCTCGTGTTCTGATTTAGGAGAAGAACCGACTGATAGATGAAAGATTTTCTAAATTTGTTTTTTCTGGCTGAAGGAATTAAAAAACGTCTCCTGGAGGGCAACAACTGATATTCACCATTAAGTATGCGTGTAGTGTCCAATGAGATATTATCGGCCAGTCTAAGAATACTCTTTGTATGGGCCTCTTTAAAGGCAGATAGCATTGCCTCAGCATCCCTGCCAGTAATTTTCGCACAGATCTTGAGTTGGCTGAAGAGTTTATTTTTATTCTTGACAGATAGGCTGTCGTACCAGGCTGTGCTGCAATGAAGCATCACAGTTTGAACTACTGATGTATAGAAGAGAGACAGAATCTGACGACTAGCCCCAAACGATCTAAGTCTGCGCAGGAAGTACATGCGCTGTTGAACCTTCTTACCCAAATAGTCCATGTGGTAGGACCATGATAGGGAGGCATCTATCACCACCCCCAGATATTTGTAAGATGGGACTTGTGAGATTTTCGCGCCATGGATGGTCACAGGCGGTGTCAGCGAGCTTGGGGAAGGGCCAAAAATAATTTCCTCAGTCTTGTTTGTGTTAATAATCAGCTGGTTCTCGTCACACCACTCTACAAAATGATCAATACTATGTTGGGGTCATCCCTGTCAGTTATCAGGGAGATCATGGAATCGTGGAATTGTCTGAATATTTGAGGAGGAACTGATTGGGCTCATAACTGTTACAATCTGAGGTGTAGAGTGTAAAAAGTATTGGGGAGCTGATGCAGCCTTGAGCTGCACCAACTCCTGATGGGTGGTTGACCTTTACATGCTGGATCCTGTTGGTAAGAAACGTGTGATAAAACTGAATAATAACCGGGTTGATCCGTAGCTGGACCATTTTTATCAGAAGTACGTCTGGCTGTATTGTATTAAAAGCTGAGGAGAAGTCTATAAAGAGAGCTCTGGCGTAAGATCTTGGTTCATCTAAGTGTTTTGAGATGAACCAAGTGCCGAGATCCGCTCCACGGATCAACCATGATCCGTTCATGGATCAACCGTTGCACCCCTAGTCAACGGAGATAACAACAAAGACTCTAATTCATCGCCCTGTAGGTCAGTGAGCTGGAGGTGAACGGTCAGCTGGAGCAGGTGTGTGAACAGGTCTTCCGTAAGATGCAGTCTCAGGCACTGCAGTCATCTCAGGCGGTCGAACCGCTGCCCATGGACACCCTGGAGCCGTACGCCGTGCCGCCGGCCAACTTCCGCATGCGCAGTCCTAGCTACGTGCGTGCCATCGACCAGGGCTGCGAGCGGGACGATGGCGGGGACGGGGAGGGCGGGCGCCCACTCCTACTGCTGCCCTCTTCACCCCCGCGCTCCTCCGCCACGACCGTACGGACCATACAGAGCAGCACAGGTGTGTTCGAACCCATTAATACCTAGCTCACCTTCTTACTGTTTGTTCAATCCCAATACTAATCATTACTACCTAGCTCACCTTATTACTGTTTGTTCAATCCCAATACTACTCAATACTACCTACCACACCTAATTACTGTAAGCTTAAACCAGGGCTTGAAAACAGAATTATTTTTGAAACGTTCTGTTCCGAACGGTTCTGGCAGGTCTCTGTTTAACGTTTTCGTTCTCTGAACCGTTCTTTCGTTCTTAAAGTTCCTCATATTGTGCAATGTTAAGTTTAGATATAGTTTATACAAAATATATTTGGTGGGCTTTCAAACTTCTCTGTAACTGTATTAACATTAAAAGGGGATTTAAAACGCCTTTACATTCACTTCCTCGTCTGTCCACAAGAAGGAGCTCCAGATACATGGGGCTTGATGGCTGACAGTGAAAGTTGGATGGATGCACAACCGGAAATAGTCTCGCAGACATAGGAAATGTTCAAATATATAGGAAACAGAAAAATAGAACGTTTTTAACGGTTCCGAGAACGAAAACGTTAAAGATAGGCCTGGCTGAACCATTCAGAACGTTTGAAAAACAATTTTGTTTTCAAGCCCGGCCTACCATGTCCAATTACTGTGTATTCAAACCCAATACAACCTACCACGTACAGTTACTGTGTGTTCAAACCCAATAGGACCTGCCACTTCCAATTGCTGTTTGTTCAAACCTAGGATGCACCAGGGGAAATCTTAAAATGAACCAATACGACCTACCACGTCCTATGAATGTGTGTTCAACTTCAAACCCAATATGACCTACAACCTCCAACTACTGTCTGTTCAAACTTCAAACCCATTGAAACCTACTACGTCCAATTTGTGTACGTTCAAACCCTTGGTGTCTACAAAAAAACACATGGAGTCAGAAGATGTTACGTTAAAGACCAATTTACCTCCTACCGAACATTTGCCAGCTTTCATTATGACGTCATAGGTTTGCTGAACTTCAGAAGGTGGGGATAATTCATTGGAGGACTGGAAATGTCATTTTAAAAAGGAAAATAACACATATACTTTGTACTGAAATCTGTTCTTAGCACTCACTCTGCTGCATAGCACACATATCACATATGTGAAGATAGAAGAAAGATTGTTGATTTGAAAATTTCGGTCATGGAAAACAGCATTTTCCGTGATGTAACCCATGTGACCGAACCCTAGGAAGTTCAGGTGTGGGGTGCTGATGTGTTGTCTGCAAACAATCACGTTGTAACCTGTATACCTTTGTAATCACTTTTCATACCACACATTTTTCCATAAAACAATTAGGTTAATTTTGTCCTGATAACTTACGAATAGTCAAGTCTAAGCTTAACACTTCCATATAACTTTTCAGACTTTTATCATTGATTTTTTTTAATATTACATACAATATTACATATTGTAACTCTACAATATTATTTTTATAGTGCACTCAAAATATCCCACAACGTGCTGCCCAGTAGCTCGGTTAGGCAGTGCACTGCAAGGCACACATATGCCTTAATGGCGCATTTTATATA
>OMKY01084064.1:0-20794 GCA_900302395.1 Bregmaceros cantori | reverse complement strand
ATATATATATATATATATATATATATATATATATATATATATATATATATATATATATATATATATATATATATAAAGAAACAGGGAGTGTTGCCACAGTTACTTTAAAAAATACTATTTAAAAAAAAATAAATTCTCATACTTTTTATTATATCCAGTCTTGAAATCATAAACAACTATCTGGCCTCACTCTGGAGTGTGAGAATCAGTCCATTGACTCCATTCTCACTCTCAGACAACACTATGTTGTTCTCACACATGCATCAAATACTTTAAAATAATACTGCCAAATGCCAACAGTGCCAAGCAAGCTCAAAGTGAAATCAACTCTGCCTTCCCCCGTTGGGGGTTAGGGAATTGGTTAGAGAAACTTGCATCCAGTATGCCTGCAGGGTGGCCATCAGTGAAATTCTGACATACCTTTTTGGTGCAACAAGCTACATGTATCTTCCAACTTTACAACAGATTGGTTTAACATTTTACTTGCTCCCCCCATACTAGTTGAGGTCGCACTTCACAGCAAAATCATCCATGAAATGCGGATACAGGTCGTTTTTTGTCACTTCAGGATTACGTATTACCCAAACCTTAATCCCAACCCTTAACCAAAACCTAAACCCTACCATGACCGCTACCCATAACCCAAAAACCCATGACGAAACAATCTGCTCCCATGAAATTTTGTTTGACACTTGACACCATGTACAAACCTTCTAACATATTGTGTGAGAGAGGAGTTGCCAAATAAGGCCAAGATGTAAAAATACAATTTATCTAAACCCAATGTAAAAATTGTCAATGTGAGAATTTCAACAAGTGAAGAGTGAGACACACAAGCCAGCATGGCAAAGCAACAGCAACACTCACACAACATGTTTAACCGCTCCATGTGCCATTGCTGTGACCCAATTTTCAAAATCCCAATGCAGTCAAGAACAAACACTTGAAAGGATATAGCAATTTGACAAGACCTTTTTATTTAAGCATCCTTTTCATGACATCAGAACTACAGGGAGTAGGCAAATAGTAGTTATTTAGTAGTGGGCGTACCACAATTACTGTGAGATTCACTTCCCTCAGTTAGCTTGTGGTTGGGACTAGCAGGGCATTTCACAGATAAACACAACTTGCATTTTGGCCACAAGGTGGCGTGAAACATTTCTTTATAATTGATCTTGAACAAGGTTTGTGGAAACATTGGAAAGAAAACAAACAAAACAACACATTGGGAGACTTAACTGATTACATCTTCATAACTTGTTAAAATCGACGCTGTCACCAAAACACTCCGACGGAACTGGTTTCTCCCGATCACCTGTGCGTGTCGGCTAGAAGACGGGTTGGGCCGTAACGGACTACATGTAATAAAGATTACGGCAATCTGATTACAAAACAAACACAAAAGTGCTGTAGTCCCTTAAGACTAAATTTAAAAAAAATGTAATTCTAGATTGGCGTTACTTTCATAGTTAATCCCTACTTAAAAAAAAAAAATGGAGCACCATTTTGTAAGCAAACTCAAGCGAACACATTAAATTGTTGATTGATTTGTATTGGTGTTGTAGTTAAAAGACATCTGAAAAGTAATGGAATGTACCAAATTGTATATCCCTTACTTTACTTTTAAAATAGGGTAATATTGAAGGTAATTTATCGAGGCATACATACATGTATGGGGAAATTCGTCCTCGGCATTATAACCCATCCTTGAGGAGCGGTAGGCAACTCCAGATTCTGTGCCAGTGTCTAAACCAGGGGCATTGACTGCAGCAGAACACAAGGGGTTTTCATGTGTTGTCACATTTTCATAGACTGGCCGGAGGAAACCCACACAGACACGGGGAAAACATGTAAGCTTCACACAGATAGGACTGAGGCTAAAACCCAGGACTTTCTTGCTGTGAAGCTGCAGTGTTAACCACTGCAACCACTGTGCCATGGTGATTACACTGACTACACTGAATGAATAACTTGTAACCTGTCCTAACCCTGGATACATCCAACTTTGAAATCATGCACACACATAAGGTGTGTTTCCACTTAGTGGCCAATGTCACCGATAGTACCTGGAACTACCTGCTTGGAACGTGAGCAGACCCGGTACTGAACTAGTATCTGGTTGTGTGGTACTGCGCTGGTGGAAAACCAGCCTTACATCGGGAAAAGTAGAGTAGAGTAGGGCTCAATCGAACTAATGGAAAAGGATTAATAATTTGCGCCTAAGAGATGGGCGTTAAGATAAACGTCTTGGAATACTGAACAAAACTTGAGCTTTAGCGACATTGATGCCTGTCAGCGCCTTGTCCGTGACAAAGACTCCTCAGTGACTGCACAGAAACTGCGTGTGCAGAGAGAGAAGGGGAGAGAGAGAGGGGAAAGCAGGGGAGAAACAGAGAGGGGGAGGGGGGAAGGGGAAAGAGAGAGAACTGGGGGGCGGAGCGGTCATTGTGGGACAAGCTACTGTGTGGATTTGCACTGTGCGAGTCTTCTGATGAGCGGAGAACAATGTAGAATAGGCCCGGTTGTTGACTTCCTACATGCTCTGCATATCCCGCATGGCTGAGAGTTGTCGGGGGTCGATACAATGCGCAGACGCCCCTGTTGACCCAACGCACGGAATCCTTGATTGGAGGCAGTTTAGAGAAACAGCGATGCTCTCGAGTAGATCGGGTCGCATCTCAAAATCTTTGACGCTGTAAATGTCACAATTATATTTTGGTGGTGTGATTATTTTCATCGAATTAATCACGATTTACGATGAATGATGATTACTTGGCTTAACAGAACGTGCCGATATTTCATCAACAATTTATGATTAGTTGCAACTTATTTTATCCAGTTGTTTTTTAGTAATTCATAAGATAAATGAATAGGGATGAATCATGTTCTGAGGTAGTTTAGTTATTGTCTAAATTAATTCCATACTAATACAAGACATTCATTTTCTTTTTAACTCTGGAGCTGAACCTAGTGGATTTTTTCAGTTATTAAATATTTTGTTTAACAAAATAATTTCAATGTTGCTGCCACCTATCGATAAAAGTATTACAAGTATTCAGTATTACAAGATGTTTGCATTTTGAAGAATTTATGTTTGTATTTGTTTATAAACTATTCTCTGTTGAAACAACTTCATAGGCGGTGAGTGGTACGGTAAGCAATAACTTGTAAAAGTTATTTTAAAAAATATCTGGAAAGCAATGAGTTACTTTTAAATTGTTACTAAATGACAAATACATTACTAGTTCCCTTAGTAAGATATTACCCCCAAACCAGGATTTTAAACACCTTCATTTTTAATGATGCAGAGGGGGACTATAAATATTCCCCATGCTGCCAAAATGCCACCCTACTCCCTTCCAAAAACCCCTCAAAGAAGAATAAATACAAAATAAAAAGTGTATTATCCACAAACAATAGACCTGTGCTGTGACAATAGCTGGAATATCAAGGTAAAAAAAAATACAAAAAGTCATTTTTTGAAATGTATTGGAGTTTTTCAAAATATATTAAAAGCACGCCAAGGTAAATTAGCTTGCATATGGCACTTCTATATACAATACACAATAAAGTTCATATTTCAAAAGGTCCCATACAAAAAAAACCCAGCACAGTCACTGGTCTGTAGTGAGTGAGTGAGAGGATGTGTTTGTGTAGATGGAGCAATTGAGGGTGTTATGTAGGTCAGTATTGAGAGGGCCACTGCATTGCGAGGTTGCGGAACAATTGGCAGTAATTTTGAGGTGGAACTATAAACACGCACCCCGCCACTCAGACATTAAATCCAAGAAGGACAAAAAGGTAAATCCCGAAACGGATATCTTCAAAAAGGATACAAGACGTTTTTTTCTGTCAAATTAAAAAGGAACAAATCGATAATTTATTTTTAAAAGTGCTGGACAAGAAACTCAAACCAAAATATTCTCGGAAACCATGTTGGAGTGTGTGGCATCGCATAGTCATTCATCTTGGATGTTGGTTTCTGCGCACCTCTTTTTCTAATGACATCTTTTAGACGTTCTTTTTAAGCCTTCTTCATTTTGCTGGGGTGGGATCCACCATTTTCCATCGGGTGCTGATCGGCTTTGTGGAACCCGTTGCTTGTCGTTCCGTTCTCTCCGTGATGCTGGCGGAGTTTGCCGTTTCCGATGAACTTTCCGTTGGTGTACTCGCTGGTGTTACCGTTGAGGATCTGCTTGGATTCAGCCTGCTGCTTCTGCTGCTTCGGGAGGCGCTTGCCCTTGACGTAGGCCTGCATCCAGAAGTTGGAGAAGAGCACGAAGAAGAAGGTGCCGTACATCCAGATGAGGTGGATGATGACGGGGAACTGGTAGTCACAGCTGTTCATGAAGTAGTACTGAGTGGCGTGCAGGGAGACCAGGACAAACTGGATCTGTGAGGGAAGGAACATCAAGACAGACAGGTGAGCCGTGAGCGTTTAGAAAGCGCAACATTGAGGACTGCATTATCCAAATATTGACATCCTTACTCTGAACAGACGACGGTTAATAGAAAATAAGTGACTATGAACTAAAAACGTACCAACTGGATGGCCGTCATGTACTTCTTCCACCAGAGGAACTTCTGGAAGCGTGGACCAGCAGCAGACAGCCCGTAGTAGGTGTACATGACGATGTGTACCGAGCAGTTGACCATGGCATGGAAAGACCCCATTCCACCTGTTGGTCAAAATCCAAACCATTAGTTCTCTAATCGTTTTCAATAATCGTCAACTGATCAACTGTCAAAATAATTGTTAGGGCGTATTCAAACCGCATTTCGAATTTGTTGCGGGTTGGTTCCTGGATGCAGAGCAGGTCGTTTCCCGCAGGTGACGCGGGTTGTTTTGCCGAGGTTTTATTCAGAAGCAGTGTTTAACACCCGAGATACATTTGTAAACAGCTCCAAATGTATGCGCCAGCCACTCGCTGATTGGATACATGTTTAGCCATTCAGGAACCGGGACAAATAACATGGATAACAATCAGAGCACAGCAGAACCTTTCTGTCTTTTGTGTGTGTGTGTGTGTCTGTAAAAGAAAAGACAGATAAAGTACAATAATAATATAATGATAATAATAATTTAATAATAATAATGATAGAGTGGTCATAAGGAGAGAGTTGGCGAGTCGTCTTGTTGCCGTAAATACCGCGCTCACGGCATGGGCGAGCGTGCGCACACACACACAGACACACTTGGTTGTTGGGTTAATATGTTCACACTTCACAAACGCGAGGGGCGGTCACGTTAGCACATTCACGGGTTTCCAATGTATCCAAAAAGTCACAATGCATCCTGACGTTCCTCTGTGCGAAACGGGTCTAGTGGGGCCGGTTTCAGATTGCGCTTCTCCGAGTCAGGGCGCCTTTTCTGCGGGTTCAGTCGCTGGTCGAGACCACCTTGTCTCAGATTATTTAGCGCACCCTTGGACCCGCTTGGCCCATTCATATCAACAGGGACAATTTTGAAAACTAGTTCTATCTCGGTTAAAACGAGTCGGACGCGGGATAAACACGTTGGTTTGAATACGCCCTTAGTTGCACATTTCTTTGACATAGCATGCATTTAGGTCAAGCAACCGTACTTAGGTCAAGCAGGTTAAAAGTCCAATATAAGGGGCTGACCCCGTTGTGCTGCTACTAAGCCAGGCCTACCCATAGTCTGCCTGTAATCGCAGCACATGCAGCGTGAAAAAGTCTGATATTGAAGTACTGTATTGCCTAAAGAAAAACTGTTAAGCTTAATTGAACAACGGATACAATTAATGACAATGAGTTAACGGATATGTTGAATTTTGACACTTGTAGATGAAGAGATGAATATCTCTTCTGTCTGTCAGATATGTACTGCTCCCCCAGCTGGCTGGGTGTGTTCAACAAAGGGTCCTGTGCCAAGTCATTTGTATTTTGTAATGTGAAAAAAAAGCTTATGTAACCTTCCACAAAAGGCTTTTCTGTGGTTTTTCCTTCGTAGACAAACTTAGATTATCATCTGTGACTCTGAGATTGTGGAATTCTGGCTTTGTTCTACTCCCTGGCCAGGAACAGGCATCCATTGTGAAAAACAATCACAACATCATTTAGTTCAACCTGTTTCTGCAGAACCTACAGTCTACAAGCAGGGTGTATTTACATGTATTGCATGGCCTGTTAAATCCAAGGTAGACTATTGTAGACATTAATTGGGCTGGGTCTGTGGCGCAGTCGGTTAGACGCTGCATCCGGCTCCATATTGTCTTGTGTCTGGGATAAGTCTCACTGCGCATGCAAGTGGCGTGTGATCACTTCCGTATGCTGCAGGTCTGTATCCTCGCTCTCTCATAAAAATAACTACAGTACATTAGGTTTAAAAACAATTCTGCCCAGACATGGAAACATCCATGCAATTTGATGCAAAGCCTCAAATATTGGTAGTAAGAAAAACGCTAAAAAAATATATATATCAGCGCCAACCGCTTTCAACATTAAATAATTTGCATTGCTGTTTGAAATATAATGTAATACAAACAATTCTGCACAGTTGATATCTGAACACAAGAAGAGGGCCTATACTTTCTATGAAAAAAACAGGGTCGAAGACATAATTAATTGAAACTAAAGGAAGCATAATTATAATTATTAATAATATGAATATGATATTCTGAAATATGACAAGTAACTAAGTAAAAATACAACAAATACAATACAATTCTGAGTAATTGTACTATTACTAGTAAGTAATAATACTTTGGATGTTCCCACCATCCCATTTTTAAAAACGTGGTGGGGTGGCTCCCACTCAATAGAGATGTTCAAAAATTGTTCAAAACATTGTACAGTGACTGACACCGGAAACCCTATTCATCTTTGCAATTTTTCCGGAACTCATCCATAACTTAAAAACAACAACAAACATATCACTGCCACTGGCATGCATAAAACTCACCGGGGGCGTACGACACTCCCCACCACCACGTCCACGGCATGAAGGAGTGGTGAAAGATGTGTAGGAACGTAATCTGACCGTCTTTCTTCCTGAGGACAAAGAAGATCTGTGGCACAGAAAGAGAGACAGAGACAGAGGAGAGAGGGGGTGGGAGGGGAGAGAGAACCAGCCAGAGAAGGGTGGTTGGAAGGGGAAAGACACAGAAGAGGAGGATGGGAGGCAGCCAAAAAAAAGTTAGAAATTCAGGTTTTGCTTCAATAGAAGAGCCCCGCCCATAATCATAGAGTGCCAGGTTTCACATCTGAACCTCACTTCAAATTGTGTTGTGGACTGTCTTGTGTAAATAGTACTTGATTCGGTTTCTGGAGTACAAATACCACAGATTCCTTTCAAACATTTACCAACGGGCGCTTTGTGGCGCATTTGGCCAAGACCGATTCATCCAGCCATACACTTGTGCCTATGGCTTATTCTCACAACGCTGCTGCTCCCCCCCCCAATACGGAGCATGTCTTTTTGCTCCCAAATGTGGAACTTATTTCAAGTAACAGTCAGGGAGAACATACCTGGTACTTAAGGTGCTCACAGCTATATATCATATCTTATTTCAAAAACCGGGTTCATGTTGGTTACGCCGGCGTACCTTTTTTCCTATCTTTTGCTATATGTAGGGACCGGGAAAATACATTGGTTTCACATCTAGAGCACAGTTTGAGCATGCTTAGGTTTTTATTTTACCACTTCTACCGACAAAAGTGTCTATCGTGAACAGCACACACAAGGTCTTCTTCTTGATATACGTTTTGTCCAAACTGGCTAAATAAGAAATTCGTCCATCTTAAAATTCTATGACCTGGAAGTTCTCAGGAAATGCATCACTTCTTCCCCACCACGTTGTGACATGGCACATTGTGGTATAAGGGTTATGAATTGTTTTCCATAATCAAATAGTTTTAATGTATTTTAGGACATAGGTAATGAAGGTAAACTAAACTAATTATGTCAACGATGCAAAGATTTGCATCAAATGAGATTACATTTTCACTGCTTTTCCACTCATCTGGACTCAGGGAATTGAGAAACACTGGTGATTTTAAATATATTATTATATTCAATAGACATTCATATTTGTACACCAGGCCTTGTGGATGGTGCTTAGGTCATTGAAATATTCAGCAAGGCAGATTCTGATTGAAATAGTCAAGTGTTGAAATACGGCAATACCACAAATACGCTATGTTGAGTGATATGTTGTTATATCTAAGGTGTTATTTCCTGTTTGATAGAAGATTCTGGAGTGGTGTCCTGAAGGTGTTGACCATGCAGTTCAATCACGGCGCCAACATGACTTTGCTAGCGCACCATTGAACGTCATGACTTCTCCTGAGGCAGGGCGAGACGAGATTCTTTTACAGAAATCAAAATTGTCACAGGATTGGATCAAGCATGTTGTTAATAGTATTTAGTATGTCAGCGCATGTCAGTAGGAGGACGCGACTAACCTTTAGTTTAATAGCCCCATTAGTTGTCGAAACTTGTCAATTAGCCAAATGATTAGTCGACTAATCTAATGTGCCAGGGCAAGAGATGTCTGTATCGACTTGGCCAAGATCATGGAAGAACATATTTCAGTAACGAGTTTGTATCAGAATAAGGAACATTGTAGAATTAATTCATGCTGCAATATTTTGATGATTAGCTACAATTATACTGTTCGTTTTAAATGCAGAAATAAGTCTTTTAGAAACCTTGACAGTTTTGGTCGCGGGCTGCGACCTTCTTCATGGAGAAGCGTCCAGTTGTCAGTAATGGAATGTTTCAGCCGGTGTTCCCGCCAACAAAACTCCGCCCACCCCCATGTGGGGGCTTTGTAGGATTGAATCCCAAATGCATGAGGGGGTGTACAACCCCTCGTCTGTTTATGTCCTTGTCACGCTTCCTAGCCTGGCGAGCCAGAACAAATGCACCGTCCACGCATCGCACATCGCTAGATGTTGAAATGAAACGTCTAACAATGTGCGATGCGTGGATGATGCATTCGTTCTGGCTCGCCAGGCTACACGCCTCAATCTCCGTCAACAGAGCCGAGGGGTCTACCTTCTCTCGTGCATCTGGGATTCAATCCTACAACGGGCCGTGGGAACGCTGGCCGGAACACGCCCACAAGGAAGTGATATAGCTATGGCGTACCCATGACAACTGGATGCCACTCCATGATTAAGGCCGCAGCCCGCGACCGCAACTCTCAAGGTTTAAAAACCTTATTTGTGTCTTTAAAAAGAAGAGTATAATTGTATTAATTTGTGTCAGACAGTATGGACAAAGTCAATTAATTAACAATTAGCTTCATATTATTATTATTATTTTTAATCAATTGTGTCCATTCATAATTTTGTATTTTCAATTAATGTAAAATTTGTTTGGATAATAACAATTATCCAACATCTTGGAGGTTATTAATCATGAAATCAGTTGCCGGCTTATTCTATAATTGATTAGTCAACAATTAATCGACTAATCATTGCAGCCCTAGTTCGTAGTATAGTATGAAGTTTGTGAGAATGTTAGCAGTACCAGGTTTAGTATGTTTATGCAGACCTGTGATTTGGCCGTATTGTACGGATACACCAATAGGTAGAGTTGCTTGAGGACATGAAAGAAATTTGTCGGAATCTTACTTGCTCTAATCTTTTGGTCCTTTCCTCAAGATCAAGCTAAAGCAGTCCATTAATTGTATGTCTCCAAATTGTCCAGTCTTTGGGGCTATTTAATTTTTGTAGACTTACAATACTCCCAACAAGTGTGGTGAGGTTACTACCAGTCAGGTTACATTCGCTTGTATTTGACAGAGAACCGTGAACCACACAAAAATAACAACCAGAAGTAATACCACATAGAAGCCGCACCGTCATTTTTAAATAAAATGGAAGGTTTTCAATATGGTAGTTACTAGTTGCTTGAATCTGAGGGAGCTCTAGACTTGCCTTGATTTTAGGAAACAGCCGGCATAACAGATTGAACAAACGGACTGGACATGCTTTGTCCATGCCGAGGATCTCTTTAATTCTAGATCATTGTTAAAAGATTGGGAGGTTTCTCTCTCTTCACATTCCAAGGAGAGTTGAGAATTCCAAGCCATTAGGAAAAAAAGGGTTTGGCAGCCAAGTAAAGCAAAAATGGAAAACAAGGAGAAGCCTCAATTACACACCCCAACGTCCTCCAATGTAGCAAAAAATCCCATTATCTAATAGTATAAATCAAATTACCGGCTGAATGTCATTTGCACTCTGACCAGTCAACCAAACCCCCGGCAGACGCAACATTGTGTGACCACAAAATGGCTGTTCAGTGTTCACCACCAATGCACCACGCCACCTTGCCATCATCGCACCCGCTGTGATGAAGGCAGACGCCCTGAGCTACAATGAACAGCCATAAAAGGCAGTGTCGTCTAAGAATGACAAGTTGAATTTGCTACCAAACTTGCTAGATAATCCTGCAGATACATACAATATAATATAATATAAAAAATAATACCACATATATTGTTCGATATTGACTATAGTGTTTTCTTAGGGAGGGGTGTCTTCTGCCGGCTGGTAGAGCTGTGTAGATGAGTTTAGCTATACAGTGACTGTAAATATTTATATTTATATTTATGTTTGCATATTGAATATATTACATTTACAGCTCATAACTTCATCCTCGAGCAAATAACATTTTTTAGCGATACACCACTTCACAATTCAATATTAGTTTGATATCGTCCAGCCATAATCTACAGGTCCACATCTCGAATCGGAACAGAACATTTTGTGGACCTTTAAACATCGGTGTGAACTTTTTTGGGAGTGAATGATATATTTGGCACTGAAAGACTTGAGAATAGCCAACACCTGCCAATAACTCAGTATCGACAGGTGTGTACCACTAGGAGCAGACCAGAAACAGCAGGAGGCCACAAGTGCCACCACCCAGTCGCCCACAGAAAAGACCACAAACACTCTTATTCAAACACCAGATCGAGTTCTAAGCCTTTAATGTGACATATATAGATTTTGGTTAGTTGTGCCAGGTGTTTAAAGGAAATCACCACTGGGAATTCACACTGAAATATGTTCTCCCTATCCTGAGGCAAGATAGATATTTATAAACTCTGCTAAGATCAGGGAAGAGCATATTTCAGTATGAATTCTCTGTGGCATCTACCAATATTGATGTGCAGAGTACACTATTGTGAATTTGGTAGTGAGCTTTGATGGAAGTTGAGGGAGACTCCAGTGATTTATGCTAGTTGACCTGCGTCGTTAGCAAGTAGCACAGTAACCGTATCTGGAGGTCTTGCATTCCATGATATGTGGATTTTTTGAAAGGTTAAAGGACTTAAAGCCACCAGCAAATGGTTTTCTTTTGCCTTTTCAGATATTCAGACCAACAACACCAGTGATTGCAGTGGAAAAGACGTTGAGGAGCCATTAGAAACAGAAAGGTGTCGTCTGAAGATAAATTGGATCAATTGCTCCAATCACCAGAGTGTCGCCGTGTAAAAAACCCTCATGTTGGTGTATCATTTCACACCATTGATCTTCACTTTAAAGAATCAAGAGAGGTCATTAGTACACAAAGAAAGCTCATTTTGAATCGTAATATTCAAAATGACACAAGCCGTTATGCAAATGAAACCACCAACTTTATTTTTACCGTTACACCAGGAAGCATTAAAATGTGTACCTCTTTCAAATATTCTTCAAAGTTCAAGACATTTCTTTGCATTTCTTTCAACACTTCTGAGGATACTGAGCACATTGAGTGAAAGCATTAAAGGCATTGATGGCTTTACTCACAATGTGAGTTATGTGGTGTCTGCAGGCTGCAATTTTGCTCTCTGAATCCCCGGGACCGTGTGTATCCAGATACAGATTACACCCAAATCATCGATCAATTCAGCATTTGAAATTAATATGCTACACACCACTAGAGCTTCTCACTTAAATCCATTTTAAATCGGATTGGATTATCAGATCATTTTTTTGAGGACTTAAATGAAGTTATGATCAAATCTGATTAATTTCATTTTGCTGATTTTTTTTAAATTTCAGATAAAATTCGTGATAAGCCAAATGGGTAGGTACTGCATTGCACATATTTAAATGAAAATAGAATATCGAAACGTAGATTTTTTTCATTTAAAATATTTATCTTTTGTTTAGATGATCTAATTGGACCTCCAAGAAAAAATATCGGGATGATTTTTAAGCAAAAAAACAATCATAAAGCCCTGTTCACCACATAGATCACCACAAGAATGCACTACTGGATTGCATTGTCGACCACCACTTTGATGGTAATAGTTATGGAGACAAAAGTGAATTATTCCTCTAAGCAAAAAAAAAATGTGTGACCGTACGAACACTTATATATTGTGCACGTCCTGAATTGTATTCGCTTGTTTTTGTTCCATAATAATTTTGGATTTGTAAGCTACTGAATAACAAACGTTATCCAATTTCGGAAAGTGATTCAGATCATTGCCTGGACCATGTTCCCAGGTGCCTTGGCGGAGGTCTGCACTCCCCAAACACGTGGTGCGGCGTGATTACTCACCGTGTCCATAAGTTCAATGATTTTGGAGAACCAGAAGAGCCACGCCACCCTCACCATCTGATCAGAAAGACAAAAAACAAAATGTCAAATCAATGCAAATCTATTCTAGCCTGTCTGATATTGAATTGCCCCTGAGGGAAGTGCAATTCAATATCAGCATAGAGAGTGCAGCTTCATATTTAGGGCTACAAGTACGATTATTCAATTTTTGTAAAAACATTTTTCAACCGTTTTTCATTCTCGTATTTGAGAGAGATAGTGAGAGTATTAAATCGGAAATTGTGATGAAGAGTCGGGGGGAGACATTGCAGAAAAGCTGGAGAGGAGATTAGAATCCGCGGCACTGCTCGAACTGCGGTCCGGGGGGGAGCGCGCCCTATAACCACTTTGGTTATAGGGCACCCTATAACCCCAAATACGATTATTTTGTATTTGGGGGCGCGATTCAATTTTGCATATCTTTTGCTGTTTTGCTACCTCAAACGATCTCTTCTCTCATGGTCCTCACTTATTGCTATCATTTCTACTTTAGTATTACTTACTCTTCCATGCTAACTTATAACATATTGGCTTTTCACTCAACCTTATTGTTATCTTTATTGTATTACACTATATCAGTGTTCAGTATCCAAGAGCAGGAGGGGGGACCATGACACTGGAAATGAGAATGGGCCAAACAAGGAAACGATTAATCACTGCTGATTAATCGATTAGAAAATTAGTTTATGATTATTTCAATAATCAGTTATCATCGATTGAGCAATTGCTGTTCCTATTGTTTGTATTATGTATCTAAAGTGAAGTTTAAAACCTACTTCCAATAATGTGAGTTTTGTTAAAACATTTTTTAAAGAATGTGGGCAGTAGGCAGCTGCTGAAAATGTAATGCTGAAATTAATGTAAGTAAACAACAATGTTTAAGATAAACTAGTCAGTAATTAACTTAGTTACTTTTAAGAGCAGCAGTCAGTAATCAGTAATCAGATTACTTTTTACTGTGGCAACACTGGTTAAGACCAAAGACCATCCGAGATCAACCGATAAGCACTATCTCGCTAGCCGACGCCACTGCCGTGGAGACGTAGTTCAGAGACATACCCGTAGTGCTTGAGGGCTATCAGATGTGTCCACCGGGTCGCAGCGCCACGTGTATGTGTTGATCCAGCCAGACATGAGGAACTGTTGAAAGAAAGGAAATCCCGACACATGAGTGACGCAATTCCACTCGAGCGGACGAGAAAGCATGTGATCGGAAGGAATGAGTAGACTCCAGATACAACGAGTTGCACAGCTTTACAGAGATGCATCAGAATTAAGGAAGGACATTCTAGCTAATTTACACAATAGGATAGTATTGGTCTATCTACTGCGAGGACATGCAGGCAGTTGTAACAATTGGCCGACAACAAATGAAACGTGTAAAAAAAAGTAAATTACATGCATGCACCTTGAATAGTAACAGTCAACGTAAGTATGTCCATCCTTAATTTTAACCTTTGAACTTGTAAGAGTATATATAAGAACACTCATCAGGGATTAAATGACTATACATTTGATCCATATGTGCACATCAACTAAGACAAATCTTTTCTTTTTGACCATAATTGGACCATGATATCCCAAAAGTTTCAAGAGATTTTTGGGATTAAAACCCATATTATTATCAGTATTACCACTCTAATCTCTATATGCAGGTTAAAAGTCCTGCGACTCCTGCCTTGAAAGGTACCACTCCATATTATAAGTAAGTCTACTAAAAAGTTAAGGATGAATCAATTAATCAACCAATAAGATTTGTTACAAGTCAGCGGGGACAGCTGGACGAAGGGCGTGCATCGTCCGTGGAGCCTCCAGCGCCTCCGCATCATCAATCAACAGTCCGCCTCCATTTAAGGCAGCGTCCGACCCCGGAAGGGCGCAGCCCCAAAGCCTTGGCTCAGCACGACCCCTTGGAGCCTCCACCGGAACCTGATTCCGCCCCGGTGGACTCGAACATTGAGATGAGTAGCGTGTCTGATGAAAAACCCTCCCTTTTTCCTCCTCTCTGGGTAATTTACCATTTTGTTCATAACCCGTGACAAGATTAGCGGTTAATCAAAAAATGCATTACCCAGATTTTGAACAAAAGAAAATGTATATATGGTTGACGATCGGATGGCTCTCTCTCACCTCGTAGACAATGAATATGGACAGCCCCACTAGGGCCAGGTTGTAGACGACCATGGCCTCCTTGAGGTGGAAGGCTGGGCGGCGGGCCATGAAGCGAGGTCCCAGGTGCAGCACAAAGAACAGGTAGCACAGCAGAATGCCCGTCATCCACACGGGGCTGGACATCAGAGGGTAGCCCACCATACGAGGGTCTGTCACAACAAACACGTCAGGTTATCAATTGTGTCAGGAGTTTGTGAGCTTCATCCTAACTAGGAATGTGAAAATACTGTGTCTCTGATCCAGGCGATTTGTCTTGGTGAAGGTGGTATTGCATTTTCAGACATGTCTTTTGCCTTATATTATACATGGCAGATATAGAAGGGTTAAGTACACTGAACAAAAACCTTGTTTTACTTTCACCTTTTTAAATTCAAAAGTACCGATACTTTTGTTGACATGGACACACACTTCATTTTACACTTTTAACCATTTATTTTCCAACAAATTATATAAATTGTGATTCAGATAATTTAAATAATTTCATCAGCAAAGGTGTGTGAACATAAATTAATTCATTGCATGTACTGGAATATATTATATACTAATTATAGTCCTTCCTATTCCCAACATAAATATACATTTTGATATCTTTCCATTTTATACAATTTTACAAAGAATGTTATTTTAACAAATTCAATTTGCAAATAGTGGTTTACTCATTTAATAACCTTTAAGAAAATAAATGGCTTATAATAAATGAACTTTAATCAGCTCACAAACTGCGATCGTCTGCTGAGGTGCATCAGCCTGCCTGTTGTTGCAGTAGTGACTCTCATGTACATACCGGCATGTATAACCAAGTGGCTTAGCTCGTTGCACGACAGGCTGTCGTGCAGGAAACCTGGGTTTGCGTCCCGCCTCCGGCAGTTTGTCAAAATCTTTAATTTTTTGTTCAACCAGTGTGTGCTCGATGTACCACTAGTGGTATGCATAACACAGTTTGTGAAGCACTGCATTAGTACATACTGTGTATGTAAATTGGTAATTGCATGATTCCAAACTTCCCTTTTGCTAGTGTGTTGTTCATTACCTCTGTACCTATTTACTAGTTTGTTCTTTTACTAATGATTCTACTAGCTGTGAGCTGGAACTGTTGAATTAACATAATTCCCCTTTGGGAAGTATTCCGATTCTGCTTCAGACCATCTTGAGCCAGATGACCAGCCAAGACCAGACAACAGACCAGGTTGACCAAGTAAGACTGGTCTTACCTAGTTAACCAGCTGCTTAGCTGGTTGGATGTTTCCGTAGGGAATCCATTAAGCCCCACGCAGTAGTTGGAAATTCTCAAGATTGAAGACATTAAAAAAGAAACAGGGGTGAAGTACTCACCCACTCCACTGAGGAGGTAGTGGTAGATGTCCACAGCGTGAGAAGCCATGTCCTTCAGCATGTTGGCCTGGGTCGCAGGACACTGTACACACAAACACAAGAAAAACGTACACTGGTTTACATGGTGAATACCCCTGCAAATATCAAGCAGCATTAAATGAAAATATGCTCATTCATACAAATTTCAACCAAAAAAATAAATAGTTAAACATTTTCTCATATAAATTATAGATACTCTTCTTGATATTACAAGCTGTGTGACAAACGTTGTACAGAATAATCAACACATTTAAACATCAGTGCAAAGTTCCTAGCGTGAAAATGTTGGCACTAATGCCTCTAATTACCTCTACATTCTAGTGATTGTGCAAAAGATTCAAGTTACCCACAGTGTGGAAATTGTAAATGTGCATAACAGATGCAAGACCATGACAATTTTCACGCAATGTTGATCGCATATATTTCAAGATTCATTTTAATTCGCCATATTGCATATACATGACAGCAGTACATACACAGGGAATAACAGGGCATGCAACAACTCTCTCAACATTGACAGATAGTGAACATGGTCAAAAACAAAACACATAACCTATAAAGTGGCTCCGCCCCAGCATAGAATGGAGTGTGGAGTGTGGACTATCGGGAATGAAAAATATACCACAGTGTTCTTAACTGCTATAATAGCATCAGTTATATGATTGCTCCACTCATATACTAGACCAGGAGTCAAGAACCCAAAATGTTCAATGAGTCAAATTGGAGCAAAAACAAACAAACTGACAAACAAACAAACAAACAAACACATCTCTCTGTAACCGCAAAAAAATTTGAGTAATAAAAAGAAATAAGGCAGGCTACTACTGTGCTGTAAGATATTTGGTGCTTAAATGTAACTTTCACTACAATATTAATATATTATGTTTTTGTTGCATTGAGGAGACCATATTTTGACCATATTTGAAGAAACATCCCTTGGAAATAAAATGCAGTCCTCAGCTAACCTTGATTCTCTCCTGAACTCAACAACAATAAAAGTCTTGTCTTTTTTCCCCTCTTTATCTGGGCAACAAAGTGCAATAAAAACAGTCGAGAAAAGCAGCCCTGCACCCTTCACAGAAGTTGTTGCTACTGGAAACTTACTACATACACACATCACAATCTAAAAGTAACTGAAAGTTGTAAAGTAGCTGCGGACAGTAGAAACAATAATGCAACATTTTTCTGAAACACTTCTCAAACTAGCAAAAGTCATTTTTGAAAGGTTTGAGTAAATTAAATTCTATTCCTGCAATGAAAATGCTTTTTAAGACATCTAAGGCCCTAAAATCATGGTCTTAATTTAAGACTCTTTAAGGGATTTTTAGAGCCCGCAGGAACCCTGGACCTCTATGTGCAAAAAATCTATTTGGTATTTAAACCAAACTATTTTTGTGATATAGATTTTTAAATATGTAAATTGTCAAATCAGATTTTAATATTTTTGTAGGAAAATTGTGGATCATTACTTCAATGTTGTGGTTACTGATTTAGTACGGCAACACGACGAGTCACTGTGGTTTTGCTGGTTGTATGGTAAGTTATTAGTGGATATTTGGATGTATTTAGATATAGTTAATACAAATTCATGAAATGTATATAAATATATTTATAAAAAGTATAATTATATCAATCACATGCCCAACAGTGTGGTCTATGACTATATGTACTTCATTCCCAAAAGGGGCAGTATGTAAAATATTAAATTAAATATATTTTGAGTGAGAACGTTTGAGTTTGATGTTTTTTCCACCATTTTTTTTTTAATCAAATCAGAAATCAAGGTTTCGGAGGTATTATTTTTAAGCAAACTGGGATAGCCGTGTTCAGCCTTACATTATAAATCAAAAACTGCCAGCACCAAACTAGACCAAGCCAAGGGGAATAGATCAGGTGAAGACAGACTCTCGGAGTGACCAGTGGACAAACTTGACCACTCACCCTGCTTTTAACCACCTGGTCCAACCCACCATGTGGCACCTAATTAGCATTTTAAAAACTGAAGCAGGACCTTGCCCATGGATGAAACTAAACTGAAACTTTTTTTTAGTTTGCTACGCTTGAAAGACTGTGTGAATTGAGGTAAAACTCTGCTTAAACAATATCAGATGCTTAAACTATACTATATGTTGTAGTACTAAATATAATTTAGAGATTGACGTAGAGATATAGAGGTTCAGATACTCGGTACTAAAAAAGTGGAACGAATGGCGTTGAGACCTTCTTATTTAGAAATTTATTTTTCCCCTTCTCTGTTAAACATGTTCAAAATCTTTAATTCATTCATTCATTTTTTTTCTGACCATATCTAAACTGCCTGCCGAATCCAAGTCTCAAAATGGACCATTGTTGAAACAACAACAAAAAAAGAAATATACAAATATAATATTTTTCCCCAGAAAGCAGAGCTCCTCATATCTATACTATACGATAGATATATAGATATATATTACATATAATTTTGAAAAAATATCTTAGGAAACTTCAGTTAAAAACAAACATGTTAACAGTTAAAAACAAAACATGAAATAATAATAATAATAATAATAATAATAATGATAGTTCAAACTTCAAAGTATGTTTAACTATTTTCATTCCTTGCAAAACAATCAGCTAAAAATTACTGGGGCTGTGCAGAAAATTGATTTGAAATCAAAATCTGATTATTTTTTTACTGGTTGTGTTGAAAATCATTATTACATATTTGGATGTATTTAAATATATTTAATACAAGTCTTGAAATTATTTGGTTGTTGTACTTCAATCGCAAAAGAGGCACAGTTAAAAAAAAAAAAAAATATATATATATATATATATACACACACACACACACACACACACACACACACACACACACATATATATATATATAATTATTTATTTATTTATTTTTCCTCTTCTTTTTTTCAAAATATAAATATATACATTTTTTGAATGATAAAATTGTTCATTTTGATGCAGTTTTTTTCCTTAAAAAAACAGAATCAGATCTGAAATCGAGATTTCAGAACAAGGGAACAAATACAAAAAGCATTGTTAGTAGGCATAGGCTTCCATTTGGGCCATGAGTCATTTAACGATTGCAATCCATGCTGCAGACTGAAGACACGTCATCACCCACCTCAAAGAACATCTTTTACATAAATTAACATAATGACTTTTTGGCAGTTTCATGGTGATACAACATTTGCACATTGTTCATTTCTTTTTGCATGCACAAACAGCAACTTCTGGATTCTCTTTCCACCCCGACCACTCAAACCCGAAACCAGCCACACAGGTATCAGTACACGGTACTTTCATGTGTATCTGAAAGTGGTGCTGACCAGACCTTACTCCAGAGCACTTCCATCATGAAACGTTCTGTATCATTACAAACTCACTCCCAGAATTAAGTAATATTAAGCAAACTTTTTTGATTCGTGTAATTTTACTGTTATTAAAGGGGAGGGGACACCATTGTGTATGAAATTGTCATAAATGTCATTTTTCGCATATAAAAAAAAATAAAACAAATATTTTAGAAGGTCAGAATATCTCCCAACAATTTGTAATAGCCATGATTGTGGCTAAAATCGATAAAAAATAATATATTAACAAAATAATCAAATTTATGACACCTCTGCCGCCCGCAACTCTCAACTCAACTCAACTGATTTTTATATAGCTCCAAAATCGCAGCCGAAGCTGCCTCAAGGCGCTTCACAAAAGTGATTACGTTCTTAGAATTAGATTTAAGGAATATAGCAGCTCTTTACCTAACTACCTTTCAACCTTGATTTCGCAGTTAAGGACAGTAATTTGGGGTTGTTTACAGAACTCCTTTAACGGAGGACTGGAAAGAAGAGAGAAGAAAGAAGAAAAAGGAAATCAAGACTTTCAGTCAGTCTTGATCTCGGCCTAGTTGAAAAAAAAAAGTTATCTGTAGTTTTTGATTAGTTAACGTTAATGTTGATTTGTTTTGACAGAACTCCTTTAACGGAGGACTGGAGAGAAGAGGAGAATTGAAATTTTCAATCAGTCTCAATCTTGGCTAGATGAACCGGTCCCTACGGATAGACGTACATTCAAGTAATAAGATCGCACACCACATCACAGAGCATTTAGACGTCATAGCTATCCGATCTAACGGCACCACTGAGAGTGACGGCTCACGCGAGACCGCAGTAAACGCGATAGTTGCAGGACCCAAGTCCTGGTTTAGTTTTACAACTATACTGAATTCCCTTCCTCCATTTACAAATGTGTTGCATGCATGCAGACGTGTGTGCCAATGCGTGCAAGAAAGAAAGACGCACTGGGAAAGGCCTTGCGCAGGCCGCACGCAATGTCCACGCGTAAAATCGTTTTCATACAAATGTACTGCTGCTGCAACCCCAGCTATCATATGGTAATTGATACTCATTGTAACTATGATAATGCCATACATTTAATAATGTCACTATCACAATAATCATAGGTCAATTTGCAAAACAACAACACGCGTTGATGGTCAGGATGTTTTAATATGGTGGATTTTTGCCACAGTTTTTCTCCCAGGGAGTGAATGACTCTGGGCACATTGAGTTGCATGTCGACTCTTTGCATGTCTTTGCTGATGGAAGCGTCGCAAGACGAGGAACAGCGGGGTGAACATGGGATGGAATGCTGCGGTGTCAACTTCGTCTCCCTCTCTCAAATGAA
>OMKY01084022.1:18307-29372 GCA_900302395.1 Bregmaceros cantori | reverse complement strand
GTGCAACTGTATTAACGTTAAAACCGGGTTTAAAACGGCATTAGATTTGCTTCCTCGTCTGTCCACAAGATGGAGCCCCAGATGCATGGGGCTAGATGACTGACAGTGAAAGTTGGACGGATGCACAACCGGAAATAGTCTCCCAGACAAAGGATATGTTAAAAGATTTAGCGGATTTCATAATATTCTGTTTCTCTTCCGGAACAGTTGAGGAAATCTTTTTTCGTTTCCGTTTCCGCTCATCATAAATTTCCGTAAAATTCTGTTCGTTTTCGGTTTTCGTTCCTTGAACCGGTTCGGAGCCCAGCTTAAAACATTACTGCAATTTTTTTTTTTTAGAATTAAAATGGTTGGCACTGGCAAATGGTTGCCACTTTTCTGAATGTGACAGAAAATGCATTGCATATTCCACAATAATTCCTATGGAATGCATTTGATTCTTTATTTGTTTCCTGAAGCTGCAACAGTTGCGTGTTCATGAAACTTCTTCAACTCAAGACAAGGGGGTTGAGATAAAAAAACACACCACAAATGCACATCAAAAAAGACGCCCTTCAGGCTGGCCACACGGTGCAGCGGGTTAGACCACTGCTCCAATCATAGATAGATATTACATAGTATTGTTGCTGTGGCTTAAATCACAGCACACACAGCGCCCCCCTGTGTGTGCTTCCCCTCACGGTCTATATACTGCATGTCCTGCATGTCCACTCGTCCCTACTCTCTTATTACCGTTTCACACTAACGCTGTCGATGAAATTAGAAAATGCTGAACACAGACAAAATTACTATAAATTTGAAAAAAGACGCCATGTTTGTGGCATGCACAAGTAATTCCTTACAGTTACACATTACTCTTTAAGAATTGTAATTAGAAACATAGCCAATTACCACATTTTAAAAGTAACTGAATGATTGAATGAACTAAATGAAGGATTACTTTTAGTTGCTATGGCGTCATTAAAACAGGTGTGGTTTCTTGCAGTTTCTGCTACAAAGCTGAAGCAATGTTGTCAAAGTAAACATTTTTGGATCATTGATATATACTAAAGAAATTACTGAATCCCCTATTCTCGACAAATGCAAACTATATTACTTATTTTAAAATGTACCTATATTATACTAAAGTTATTATTTATTTGTAATCTGATTACTGTAATCTGATTTTGGATAGTCCGTTGCTTCCCAATAAAGCACTTCCTTAAAAGAACGCTTAATAGAGTGTTGGAGAATCGGGTGAATTTACTGGCGGCCCCAAGATCTGGGGGGAGGATTTTGTTTTTTTACTTGCATGATATTATTATTATTATTACTTTTTTTGTACCGATATGTAATACTATGTCAATGTGCAACCCCTATTTTTCAATATTTATCTGATAATCAATATCAACCGCTATATATTTTTACTTCCCATCAAAACTACTTGAATAAATATGAATACATTTCAGGTCAAGAATTAATAGTCTTGACATTTCTGCAAAAAATTTGAAGATGTTCACCCCCATGTGGCCATTAAGTGCATTGCGCCAAATGATGAAATTTAAGTCGTTCTCACAGATATTATTGAAACAATTATAATGACTTTAAAAATGAGTTCAGGATTCATAAAAACATTATGATTTTTTGCCATATGTACTCAGGAGGACGAGAGCCTTACAACAAGTTATAACGTGCATTTCTTCAGTCATTTGACCGATATCCAAAAACCAATATTTTCCGATATTGATTCTTGAAGCAAATGTTGTCTGAAAGTATTGGGGGCTGATAATATTGTGTATCCTTACTTATATTGCAAAAAAGAGGAAATGTACTTTCTAGCAAAAATTGTGAATACAGTTTTTCTGTAGGACATCTGCGGAAGTCTGTGGCGCTGAAATAATTAATATTTGTATTTCTGAAAACACTTGTGGATGCATCAAAACACAATCACTATCAGGCTTATCAAAATGGCTTCAAGTTGATGGAGTAATTTATTGATTAATGGATGACAGATTAACAAACTGATTAATTAATGTAGGTGATGCAAAAAGCATTGATTTGATGAAAACAAGTTGTGAATGTTTGGCTGTGGACCAATTTCACTACCTGCTCAGCTCGTTGCAGAAACTATTTTAAGATTCACATTTTTCCACTGGAGATTATGATATTATCTGACAAAAACAAATGTTCACAATATATATGAATGACGGCCATCCCAAGTCATGTTAGCTTGACACATTTCAGTGTTGCAGTAAAGAACTGGAGGAAATAGATACTTGAAAATGACTCATTCCAATTCTGGGTCATCAGCAGATGAATTCCATAAAATAAAATTAAAAAAATCAACCCAAACAAGGAAAAACACGTTTTGCACAAGGGCATGGTCAATGCAAGGAAAGTGAAAACCCATATATATCACCTGATTAGATAGCAATGCATGCACGCAACACATCTTACAAAATTGGTGTAAGTGAGAATTTTTGTATCGCCCCAAGCGCTCCCCTTGGTTGGATACAGTCCATTGCAATTTAATCTGATGGACCCCACACAAAAGTGAAATGTATGAGTAATGGACAGTAGAACATTCAAGAAATGAGGACTAAGTGTTAATAAAAAGCATTGCTATCACTTTAAAAGAGGGAATTGCTGGGCTTTTTTACTTAATTTGAACAGTATTTATGGGATTTAATACTGCCATTCACTTAACCTGTGCAGTTTGGAATCATTTGGAGCAAGTTTAACGTGATACGCTTGGCCACAATCCACCTAGTGCAAATGTTCACATCTTCATGCCAACAAGAAATGAGCGTAGGAGCCAACGGTCAGCTCGCCGGATTAACGCAGACACGCCGGCACGTAAGATTCCGGACTAGATGACGGCGGACGGGCACATAATCTGGCTCAGGTCGGCCACAAAGCTCCATAGGCTTGGACCGCAGAACTGTAGAGATATATGTTATCTGTAACCCTCCACTGCCAAATGTCAATGTCTCTTCCTCTGTTGAGGGGGTTTTCACATTGACAATTTCACATTAACTTGGGTTTAGTTTTGTTAAATGCAGTGTTGCCACAGTTACTTCGGAAAAGTAACCAGATTACTCGTTACTTTCTTTTAAAGTAACTAAGTTAGATTACTTTAGTTACTTTTAATTATATTTACTCAAACCTTCTCGAAAAATAACAACTAGCTTTACCAGTACAATAGACACTTTAATGAATGTGCCTTTAATTTACACACTGTAAAACACTAAACAGATGTGTGAACTTCTGACATTTAAATGTTTGTGACTCTACATGTTTTTGTTCAAATTGTGGTATTTCTGAAGATGGACAGTATTTTTTTCTTGGACAAAGGTGGCAACATACCTCAATAATATTATTGTTTTGGGATAAATAATTAAAATAATGCCTTTATTTCCACGCGGACAATGCCCTTTTTCACATTCCATGATTAATTTACATCGCCTTGCGTAGGTGTGCCGTGTGCGCAATTGGCGTTAGATCGAATACCTCTTCCGTTTGATGAACCCGGCGAATCCTGTCAGCAGAGTGACGGCAGGGCTCCCAGTTAGCGCTCCTACTCCATGGCCGGCGCTGGATTTCAAGCGTCTTTCCGCGTATCCTTGTTGTATATTTTTTTTAATATATACTTAAACTCTCGGTACATAAACTCTCGGTAAAAGTTCTGACAACTTCGGTGACGTCACTGCAGAGGACCCAAGCGGGCCTCGGAGTCGTCACGTGTTCATCTGGACCAATGGCGTGGGGAAAGTTATGGAATGAAACATTTATACGTTTTGCTATAAAGTGGGCGCTGGATTTTCTTTGAGCTAATGCAGGAAGTAACGCGGGTTACACGGGTAAGTAACTTTAATCTAATTACTTTATTATGAGCAGTAGCGCGTTAGATTACTCGTTACTTGAAACGTTACAGAAATGTGAGTAACGTGCTACTTTGTAACGCGCTAGTGACAACACTGGTTAAATGTTTACAAGTTAAATTATATAGATTTGTAGGTATTTTTTAAAATTTGGTCATTTTCCAAATTTCTTCTTTCTTTTCGCTCGTTCTCCGTTCAAGGACTTAATACTGTCCACAGTGGATGGCTTAGAGCAGGGGTAGCTTGGTAGGGGGCATGGGCAATCAGGTCTGGGGAGGCAGTTATGTAAATTAAATGAAATTAAAATCTAAAGTATTTCTGTGAAGCGCCTTGAGGCAACTTTGTTGAGTTGAGGCGCTATAAGGTGATAAGGATTAATGACTTCACGTGCACCTGGATGAAGCCAACCATTTTCCTTTCTATGATGCCTCTAACGTGTTATTACCTGCTACTTTATCACCTTTCAAGTTATGTTTGCTGTGTGTTCACCAGAGAGACCCTTAATTCCTTCCAGTATATTTCTTGTGCCTGTTTGTGCAACATGGAGAATTAAGCTGATTCTGACATTGACACTCCTGCACACCTGTTCTACAAATTCCCCCATTGGGTGGTGGAAGGGTAGATCACATCTGTCAGCTTATCTACGAGCGAGTGATTTCTGGCAACATTTCTTCATCTCCGGTGTCAGTCGCTGTGCAGTGTTTTGAGCAAGTTCTGAACATGGCGATTCAGTGGGAACACACGCCCACTACAATATTGAAAAAGGATAGTGGGAACTCCATTCCACACCGGAATGTTCTTGTGCTGGTCTATTCTCCATACACTCAGATTTAACCATTCATGCAACAACTGTCTGTCGTGATTGTGATACCCATGTAACGCACAATGCCCCTCAAACTGAAGCATATGCTTGAAAAGGTTTTTGAAAAGGTCAATGGAAAGATAAACATAAATACCGGCTGCCTTACACACACCGAAAGTCTGCATTCTGATTTTAACATGTGAACTTGCAGGTAATCCGCAGAATTAGGTGAAATTCTTGAAAAAAAAAATGGAACTTATCCTTTATGTGTAGACACTGAAAGTAATTTTATGCTTGAAGACGCTGGACATGGAATGGAATCCTGCCTACAAGTTATACTTAGCATCAGCTAAATGCTTGACAGAAAACGTAGTTTTAAACAGAGTTTAACATCAACTTCACTTGTGGAACTAAATCTGCATTGTGATAACCACGGAAGCGGCTGGTTGCCAGATCTGGAAATATCTGTTCAGTAGAGCTGTAACTAACGATTATTTTGATAATCGATTAATCAGCCATCTTTTCTGACGATGAATCGTGACATTTGTATTCTCAGAACAAATGGCTTTTTTGTGCTCCATTCAGGATTGGCTGGGAAAAGGGTGAAGAATGGGGGAGGAGACGTGCGGCAAAGATGTCGGGGAGGGGGGGGGCGAACCCACGACTCTGCGTGGCCACACATGTTCCATTTGTGTGCTTCGCAATATACTCACTCTTAAAAGACTGAGCTACTGCGTCGCACACAATTGTAGTGATTATTAACGTTGAACAACATATTCAACAGATTTCGGCAGAGGAGTGACCAAACAAGGAAACAATTAATCGCTGTCGATTAATCGATTGATCAGTTGCAGCTCTACTGTTCAGTGAATACCGCTTCATGTCCTCACTCGGAAAATATGACAGACACTCGCTCTTCATAGCCGAGTATAAAATGGACTGTGCTGGTCTTTAATCATATCCTGGGTTTAAAAATTGATAGAGGAAGAAAAAAAGACCTTGGTCCCAGCAACTTCAGCCTTCCCGAGTGCCGTGGACGAGGGGGGTGTTGCTAAGTCGTAGAGCTAACTGAGACAGAACGATGACGACTGTTTATAAAAACATCAGTCTGTTCGGCCTTTTGCGGGGAATTCTGACGCTCCGCTTGGCCAGACTTGTTCATAGTGCGATGTGGTACGCTGTCCTCGCCCCGACTCTGGCCCTGGTGCTGTGCTGGGCCCGAAAGCTGCGCCCCGGCAGAAATCTCTACCCAGTTACGCTCTGTGTTACGTACTGACGACAGCCGTCTCAAAGCCTGAGGCTCCCGCTCGAAGTCGGTGAGCGTGAAGTGCGGAAGCAACACAACGCTGCAGAGGGTTGTGTCTTGAGTCGGCAGAGTGCCCCCGACGAGCGCCGGGGAAGGGAAAGGGGAAAACGAGGTGGGGATAGAGTTGTTGGAGGATGCGACGGCTGCGCTGGGGTGGCGGCGAAGTCCCGGGCTGCGTCCGGGACTCTGGAGCGGCGTCTCGTCGATGAAGTTCATGACTTCGTCGTGGCTGAAACTGCGCAGCTCCATCGCCGCTGCCTCATGCGAGGGCAGGAGGCTGAGTACATGCGGACAGTTGGCTTCAGAGCTGCTGCGGCGTCGCTGTGGCTGCCGCCGCCCGGGGTGTCCCCGTGGGGGCGTAGTGCTGCCGTGTGGGCGGTGACGGCGGGGGCTCTCCTCGTGGTAGGAGACCAGGCTGCTCCTGCGCCTCCCGGGGCGTGGCAAGCTGCAGTTGTAGTGGGCCAGCGCTACCATCATGTCCTCGCTCGAGCCCCAGTGCGGCAGGTATGAGGGGAGTATGGGGTCGCTGATCCACATGTCGGTTTCGTCGTGGGAGTATCTTCTTGTAGGGGGCACCTTGTCACCAGAGAAGAAGGAAAAAAAACAACATCTATGAGATTTTGTAAACAGTCGCCAAGCTACGACACATTTCACATCTTATATTACGATGCACTCAATATTGTCGGTAGCTCAATGCAACATACACATGCTAACAATTAACGTGCAGCTTTAAGGCGAGGACACATTCAACGCGTCACGACGTGTACTACCTTGCAGCGAAAAACAGTAATAGATTACATGTAATCAGTGACAGTGGATTATCGAAAAATATATACTTATTTCTATATATATGTCTTACAGAACATATTACACTTTTTAATTGAGATTACATATGTATTTGCCTGGAATATATGATTACGCGCACCTTTAGATTATTTGTGTTATTAAATAAAATTCATTTAAATCAAATTGTGGACATTGTTGTAATTTGTTACTGTACAATACTGTGAAGCAAAACCACTTTTACAGTAAATTACACTTCCTTCATGTGACATTTACAGAAAACCATTTTGCACCAAAATCCTGGATTGAAGAGTTTTTTTGTTGAAATGCATGAAATGAAACAGTAATCTTGTTTTTATCTACGTGATCAACGTGTTACTGAATGCGATGACCTTGAAAAAAAAAGTAGCGAAGGCGCATGTTTCAGGTTTACAGTACGTAGAGAAATACTTCCCTTGGCGTTGCGCTAAGACGACGCTAGGTGGTGCACCAACGGCGACGCACGACCACGCACGTTATTTCGGCGCAAGCGTCAATGGAAGTCAAGTGTCGTACATGCGGTTTGGTGCACGGTAGTGCGTCATGGCGCTCGTGACTCATCAAATGTGCTGTCGCCTATACAGCCTTCTTGGTGCTACATGTAGGAGGAGTAAGGTGGGACATACACAGAGATGGCAAATCCAGCTCCAGAAAGTAAAAGTCCTGCCACATTTTGGCTTCTACCAAGCGTAGAAGTGCACTGCAAACAGGTGTCACTGATTAGCAGATCAACCCAACTGAAGATCTTCTCTAATTAGGAGCAGCTGCTATTTCCAGTGCACAGGTAGAAGCCAAAACATGGCAGGATTTTTACTTTCTGGAACTGGATTTGCCATCTCTGGACATACAGACAGGGTTTTAAAAACATTGACGAGGGTTGGGTGGGGGGTATTTTACTGTTGAATATTATAGCTCTGGAAGATTAATGCCATGATTAAAAAAAGGGATTTCCTACATGCAGCACAATGAAATACTCAACATCAAATGTGATTTGTATTGCGGTGGTCGGGATCAGATATTACTGAGCACTTTAAAGTTGAGTATTCACAGTAAAAAAAAAGTATATAAATATATTACACATGGTGTCCGAATTGATTGATATACTCACATTCCAAACTGTTCTGAGAACTATGCAAGAGAGATAGGGTTTGTCAGCGTGCTGTGGTCAAATAGGCACTGATCACAGACGGCTTGCCGGCGGCCGCACAGAGCAGACGGTAACAGCAGCTATGAGTAGTGGCGCGGTTTGACCAGCAGAGGGCGGCAAAGAACGTTTAGGATGAGATAACGCGACACAAGGCGGTAATGAGTGAGTGTAGAATGGAGACCTCTGAAGTGTGATGTAGTGTGCGACTCCCAGAAATGATCCGTTTTTAAAAAAATGTTTTTAGTTAGGGTTAGGCTAGAGGTATATGGTAGGATGTTGGGGTTAGGGTGAGGTTAGTGGTGTGTGGTAGGAGGCTAGGGTTTAGGTGTTAGGGTCTAGGGTTTAGGAGGGATTGGATCGTTTTGGGGAGTTGCAAACTACATCACACGTCAGAGTACTTCTAACCAGGTAACCATACTAATGGCAACCAATGAGTGTGCAGTGGTAGGCAGACTCCATCGACAAACTAAAGAAATCATTTCATACAAATAATGTGCTATAAACTACAGCTGTTGAACTGGTTATGGTGTGAATTTACCCTGAAATGAGAGTGGTGAGTTTATGATTGTTAGCACATTCGGATTGCAATTTAAGGGATGTTTTTCTGTAATGCGGTGACTCCGGACTCGATTTTGCGCTATACACAAATCTGCTTGAGTTTGAGATTAGTTTGAATTGAATAGATATTAATTGAATATCATTCATGGATGGAAATTCTTTTAAAAAATAGAAATACCCCTCAATTAATTTGAAAAAAGTTTAAATTAAATAATTTAAACAAATAACTCCATGTGTTCTAAATATTTCAATTTATTTTATTCATGGTTTCTGGCTATGCCATGAGTTGAATGGCTGCAGTTTATAGCAAGTAATTTGTTAGAAATTATTTCAATCACATTTTTTGCCCTGTCTCCTCCAACTCTCTTTTTCTCTCTCTTTCTCTCCCCACTTCTTACATGGGTGGTGGGGCAGTGTAGTCAGCCGACTTCACATTCAAGCAAGTAATTCAAGCAACTCTTCTAATTAATATTATCCATTAATTAATATATATCCATTAATATTTTATTGTTATTACTATGTTACAACTATGTTACAATGTTCAGCAGAGTGCCTTGTTGTATGTATACATGTATACTGCTTGCATATGCAAAGAATAAAGTCGATTGTGATATTTGCAGGCTGTCGTGCTAATACATTGCTTTGTCTGAAGATTTGCTCGCACATCTCCCACAATGCACCAGTAGATCACAGTCTAGCAATGATCGACCTATAGACGAGTTGGGGGTGTACTTCTGGTGTCTGAACGTCACTTCCGGAGTCATTTACCTGCCATGTATTTGGCTATTTTTCCAACATGTGTATTCGGTGGGACCGCACACATGCAGGGTTATTTAAAAATTGTGGTGTTATTGTGGTGTTGTGGTGTGCTATTCCTCACCCGAATGCTCTTGCGCAGATCTGTGACCCACAAACGCATGATTTAATAATCAGTTCAACCCGTTCCATTGTCTCATTCCTTTTGGAAAGACTAGTAGAACCAGCCAGCCTATATGTGACCGCTCGGTGAGTAACTTTAAGTCGGATTTTGATTGTATTTCATCAAAATTTATGTAAAATGATGAACGATGCAAGCGAGATGATGTGTAACTGGTCACACAGCGACATCTAGTGGTCGGATTTTGAATTGGTGAGCCACCGCGGTCCACTACGACGAGATTAAATAGAACTCATACAGACACCGGAAGAGTGTTTCATCCCGGCGGGACAAAATGCCAGCCCCCTGTATTTCGCGGGTAAAATCTTCTATTGAACACCTGTGATTTTCATCCTTCCTGATGAACCTTTATCTGCACCACAACTTCGAATTGATTCTTTTTTTAAAAACCACATGATGTCGGCAAAATAGAGCTGTTGCACGGGACGTGGCGGCTTGGCAGCGGTAGTCATTTTGAGGATATCACGTACGGTGAAGTATACGTATACGCGCCGACTTCGGGGGTGCTCGGACATCCATCATCCCGTGTCCAACATGAAAGACATGAATTTAGTAACGCACATATTTTTCAGTTGCAGTGCTGTAACGCACCAAAAGCGCTACCTGCGCTCTCTCTCTCGCACTCACAGTGGCGCTCTCTCTACCTCTCTCTACCTACCTCTCTCTCTATACCTCTTTCAAACACACACACAGGCTGTGTCCAAAATCGCTCCCTAACCCCCAGATAGTGCACTATATGGGGTGCACGCCATTTTGTAGGGGTGACCGAATTCTCCATGTACCCTATATAGTGCACTGAAAGTATCCCACAATGCACCTCAAAAAGTAGTGAGCATCAGATATACCCTAGACGGAGGAATATAACCCATAATGCATTGCGAGACGTTTTAAAAATAATCTAAACTTCACAAAAATGGCACGGCGGGAGTAAATAGCGACCGACCACAGGAAATTGTAATTGTTGTAAACACTTTTGACTTTTTGTGATGATTTTTGAATTTTATAATAATATTTTTTATAATTATATTTTCAACAGCGCCGGCTGTAGTGTCCGAAATGTTGGCCGTTGCTGTTGAGTTCACTATAAGTGAGTGCACTATATGGGGGGTAGGGAGTAGGGGATAGGGAGCAATTTTGGACACAGCCACAGACACACACATTCTCACTTCTCACAAATGCAATATATTATAAGGTAATGATTTTCATTACAAAAAACAAAAGTCAGCGCCCATGCACATGTGTGCGGTTAAGTGGTATTATTTTCACTTCATGTCCATTATATAGACAAGTTTACCTGCGAAATACAGGGGTCTGGCATTTTGTCCTGCGCTCCTGTAGGTCACTTCCGGTGCCTAATGGTAGCCTATGGCAACTCTGGTACTTGACCGAGGAACCGAGCAAACAAAACACGCAAAGCGCAGGCCAATTCAAAATCCGACCACTAGATGTCGTCTGTGACCAGTAAACACATCACCCCGATTGCTCCGTTTATAATTTTATAAATATTGATGAATTACAGTCAAAATCCAACTTAAAGTTACTCACCGAGTGATCACATGTTCTTCTGGACCAATAGGCTGGCTGCTTCTACTAGTAATTACAAAGGAATGGGAAAATGGAACGAGTTGCACTG
>OMKY01084015.1:0-11124 GCA_900302395.1 Bregmaceros cantori | reverse complement strand
ACATCAAACTCTAGGATGACACTCCGAGTCGGAACTTGCCTGCCCTCCCTCCACACCATCATCCATTTTGCCATCCTCACATTGGGATTAAACTTTGCTATATCGTCTAATACGCAGCCATAGTCCACTCTTCTCACCACTCCTTTTGGGCCAGGTCGTATAGCAGAGGTCTCATTCACTTTGGTTGCTCTCATCTGCGATGAGCCTACAGCAGAAGTATCACCCCTGGCACTCTCTTCCACAATTGAGTACCTCTGTTGGTCATCAGTAGCACCAATGCTCTTCTCATCGCTTCCATCTTCAAATACAGAGGGATCATCCTCTGACTTTCCTCGTTTCTCTCTTTCTTTCTTTCTTTGATGGAACAGATTCATCGCGTCTCTTTGCAGGTCATTCACGCCGGGCTTTTCACCCTCACCACTGCAAGCCGGCTGCTTGGCGATCGACACTGTTTTTTGCCTACTTAACTCTTCTTCTTCTACTTCTTCTTGTTTAACGGCGATCGACTGAAGGTAACAGACAAGAATCTCACTGTTGATGTCATATTATACGCTGAAGTGACTACCACTGACTATGATGTCATAAGGGATCTGCCTAAACAGACGAACACGAGACAGACTGACAAACGGGCGGTGCCCATGCAAAACTATCACATCCTTGGCGTCCCGCATTTTGGGAATATTATTAGTAATCCATTAACATTATACACCGTTTGAGCACATTTCCTTTCCTTTCTCATTTACTTTTCCGGACGTGAAAAATTCCTTCCCGACAACTGTTTAAAATATGAAGAGGAGGATCTCGACTTTATATAGTTTTCCATTTTGTTGTGACCAGTTGTTATCCAATATGTCAATTTCGATATTTGGCATTGGTATCAGAATTCATCCACTGCTCTGAGGTCTAACTAGTCCCCCCCCAGAGCTCCTGAAGCTCACTGCTGTTAACTGCAGTTGGTCATGTTGTTGTTGTTGAACATGAGCCGCTCATTAACCCTTTGTATGCTTATGACGAACATGCACGTCTTATAAATCCACGAGTTGTATGCTTAAGACGGCTATGTTCGTCTTAGCGTTTTATCACTGTGACGTCACTATGAACATCCGGGCTAACCCCTGACATGAAATCCAAACTCGCATCAATGTAAAAAACACTGTAGCGCACATGGAACACGCACGCGAGTGGCCGTTTAGTCACGCAGCGCAGGCTATATAATACATAGATAATATAGCCTGGGAGCTGTGGAGCCCACAACGTTCTCCTCACGTTGGAACGGCACGCGCTGTCAATCCCACCCCTCCGCGCGAATCTCCGCACTAGCCCGGTGCCGCGGTTCAATCGGATCCCCCCACCCCCCCACGCACTCGACCAGACCCCGGTTCAATGGCATTTGCCCCACACCACCGTCGACACCAGCCCATGGCTCCCCAACCACTGCGTTCTATCGGAGGATTGTGAATGAGAGGAGAGAGGCGGACACGTCACAACGAGTGGCGTCCATTTACTATAGCGTGTGTGCGCGCATGTTTGTGCGTGCGCTCATGGGTGTGTGTGCACGCGCGTTCGGTATATATACACATGTACATCATTGTGTGTGCGTGTATGTGTGTGCGTGTATGTGTCTGTGCGTGCGCGTGTGTGGGCGCGCGTATATTTGCTTGTGCGCACGCGTGTGTGTGTGTATGTATGTATAATATATATTTGTGTGTGTGTGTGTCCGTAAACACGTATATATTATACACACACACAAACGCAGACAAACATACGTGACGTTTGAGGTAATTACGCCCACCTGGTGTGGATTTGAATGAAACAAACATCATGATAAAAAACTTCAGGAAGTTCTGAAGACATTGATACCAATGGGGGTCTGATGGATTTTTAGGTCCAGAATGAAACACTTCACAAAAGTGCTCATATCTCCTAAACGATGTTTCAAGCAGAAAAAATGCTTTTTTGCCTCTTTTCGTTCCTTCATATCTCTGAAAGAGGGATGGTTAAAGGCATATTTTCTTCCCTTTCCCTGAAAGCTCCGGCACACTTGACCCAAAATTTGTAGCCCAGTCAAGGCAGCCAAAGGGTTAAAGACAATTTTTTTCTAGAACTTTTTTTTTTTTTTTCAGCACATTCAGGCTGTTTTTTCCAAGCTTTATTTACTAGGGTTAGCGGAAACAGGTGAAGATGGGGGGTAGACATGCGGGAAATACGTCGGTGGTGGGATTCGAACCACCACTACTACTGCTACTAGGCAGCACTTTTCTAGAACTTTACTTAAAAAAGGTAGATTGGATACCGGTCAGTAATTATTAAGTATACTCGCATCTAGATTGGGCTTCTTCAGAAGGGGTTTCACCACTGCTGTTTTGTATGAGGTGGGGAAAACTCCTTGCTGAAGAGAACAATTTATTTGATTTTTATGTAAACAAACTTTTTGGTATAAGAAATTACATACCGGATTCATATAGGAAACATGTGGAAGCCATTAGTTGCTTCTATCTTCACCTCCATTTGGGTTCATAGCGCTAAGCAATACCTACACGCCATCCTAGTTTGACTGAAATTGCCCTCCAAAATTAAAAATTGTCACAACCTAAAGGGTCTGGATGGTACTACATAAACATTTGAAATCAGAGTCATTTTAAATGTAATAGAGAAAAGAAAATGTTACACAAATAGTTTTGTAACTATTTGTGTGAAGGCCCTGGATAACCCTGATTGTCAGACCATGGCTCCTGCCATTAGGACGACAGTCCACCCCAAACAGAGCCTGATCAGAGGCTAATGAGAGCCAGGATATGATGAACATTGTATTTATGCGTCGTGCGATTTCTGTAACACAAGCAGAATATAACACAGCTCATTAGCTGAGACAGAGCAAACGTCCACGATCACAATTGTAACAGCAAATTAAATATGACTAATATATTAATGTCAATTGGAAACATGGAATCACTCAAAAGCATATGTAAATTGTGTCGATTCCATAGGGACATAAAAGGACACAATGTCCTTTTATGTCCGTATGAAATGGCATGACTGTATCATGACATTGTGCACATGCACATTGTGGTGGTAACTTGCTGTTTGCTCTTCCTCACCCAAATGCTCTCGCGCGGATCTGTGACCCAGAAACGCATGGTTTAATAATCAGTTCAACTCGTTCCATTTTCTCATTCCTTTTGGAACAACTAGTAGAAGCAGCCAGCCTATTGGTCCAGGAGTATTTCATCAATATTTATACAAAATTATGAAGCGAACGAGTGGGGTGATGTGTAACTGGTCAGAGACCGACACCTAGTGGTCGGATTTTTAATTGTTGTGCGTTTTGTGTGTTTTGTGTGCCCGGACCTCGGTCCAGTACCAGCGTTGACGTAGGCAGCAATAAGGCACCAGAAGTGACCTTAAGAACGGCAGGACAAAATTACTCCCACCAGTGTTTCGCACGTAAATCCGTCTATACCTGTACACGTGCTCACACACACAAACCTAGACGATGAGGAACATACAGTGTGCACTGTGCAGTTAACTCCTCATTAAGCTGTGCTGTGAAACATTTCAGAGAAACATATACACTGTCATATATCAACACAATTAATTCATAATAATACACAAAATGAATGTTAATGCAGTATAAAACAGCAACAGTAAGGGGACATTATGAAAAGTGAGTTAGCAGAGTTAACTGGACACACTTGGGGAATGTTGAGCAGGCTGTTCTGCCTTGTCTGTCTTCACATTCTTTGACAACTTCACATTCAAGGCGTTTTTGATATCTGAATTCTCCATTCAGCCTTTTGTTTAAAAGAATGTGGTGGAACAGAACAGTGTTTCTTCAGAGGCCACAGTGCCGCTCCATATGGGCGAATAGGACATATTTTACCTGCGCCAAGCAGGTTTTGTTTTCGGTTGTGTTGGTTTGTCTGTCTGTCAGCAGGATAACTGTAAAAGTTAAGCACGGATCTGGATGAAATTTTGTAGAGTTGTTGGAAATGACAAACGGAACAAGTAATTACGTTTTGGTGCATTTCTGTGCCCTATAAGTAACATGATAGTTTTACAACTGATATGAGCTTACAAACTGTGATCACCTCCAGCAACACACAGCAGTTACCTCCACTCTACTGCATGGTACTAATACAGCTCAGATATTGTAGCGGTTAGCCCTGCGGTCTGTCAAGCTGGAGATCCGGGTGTGTGTCCCACCTCTGGCAGATTGCGAAAATGTATTATTTCTATGACTATAATCCTGCGTACCACCAAGAACGTGCTCGCGTAGCACTGGTGACAAATGATTACATGTTGGTGCATTTCTGTAGCATATAAGTAACATAATAGCGTCTGGATGTTTTGGCATCAGTGACCCCTTGGCCTTGCCGCAGGTTTGCACTCGCTGAGTGCTTCTAGTTAGACTCTGTTATGAATGGTATTTAATTAAAGTGCACATTAAAGAGTGTCTTCTTCCTGTATTGTGTAGTTAACAAAATACCAACAACATGGCACTAGAGGCTAAAGGTGAGTCTGAAGCCATCAATCAGTTTTGTAACCCCTTCAGAGCCAAAAATGCCATGAAATTTGCACCAAATAATGAGTTATATCTACACAACATATAAAACAGATGATTTCTATGTATCCAGTTTGTCTCTCCACTTGCCTCAGACAGAATGCTAGCTTTGACGAGCCATGTTTACTTGGAATACTTGGCTTTATCATATCTTTTGTAATAGTTTCTATATGAAAAACTGGATTAGAAATGTCTTTTGTTGTGGCGCAGTCAGTTAGACCACTTCATCCAGCACATTTACCTTCTTGTGCCTGTGGCTTGAGTTCACAGGATGGGCAGTGTTGTGAGTTTGCTACGCCTCATCGACATGCGCTGCATGTCATCTTTCCCCATTCTCTCACCCCCCCCTTTTGCACTGACCCTGTCAATAAAATGGGAACATGGTGCGTGCACTGAAAAGAATAACTTTGAAAAATAAAGTGTTTTGATGACTTTCAAGACATTATGCTTGAAGGCAATTTTTACGGCAAATTATTACCACTAAAACAGTAATGGACCCTAACAGGAAGGAGGGGGGGTACCCACACGGCTACGCGTTTCGATAACCAAAAACGATCCGATTATTTTGTTAGGGTTAGGTCAAGGGTTAGGGCTATGGTTAGGGTTATGATTAGGGGTTAGGGCTATGGTTAGGATTTGGGTTTTGGAGGGACCATAACAAAACAAGCAGATGTTTTTTGGATTGACACTTTACATCACGAACAGAATGCAGGCATGCTCCCAAAAGGAAGCTTGACCAATCCTTGGTTTTGCCGATAGTTGAGCTCAAACAACCAAAATTATTACGGTTACGCCAGCCTGGCATTGAGCAAGAGATGGTGTCGCCTGTGCCCCCTAGAGGACTAAAGTGAATAACTGGTGCCTTAATAGCATATTATTGCTTGGCTGTGAAATGTCACTAATGACTCATCCCTCATCCTTTGCCGTGTGGGGTTGAAGGCAACCAGCAGCGTGTGTGTGTGAGCAAGCAAGTGTGTGTTTATGAATGTCTGTGCATGCGTATGTGGGCATGCTGGCTTATGTGCCTGTGTGAGTGTGGGCACACTGTCAACATCTGATTTCCCCCAAGAACCACCCAGCCATTTTTGTAGTTGGCTGTTTAATAGCAGGTGTCATTACCACTATAAAAATACAAATAATAAATAATAAAATAGAACAAAAAACAAATAGCAAGCCCTGCTGGCAATCAATAACATGTCACTGCCATCAACAGTGCCTGAGTGTGATTAATAGAGTCACGCAGAGAGTTCAAACCAACATTATTGGCTGCCATTTGAATTTCCTATTGAGTATCACTTTGGGGTGAACCTAAATAATTAACCCACGACTGTTGAGGGTGTGAATATAGATCACTCTGTGTGGTCATTCTGTGCTCACTGACACTACTAGAATCTGGGCTATGATTGTGGGTTACTTTTCAAAATGTATGTGCTTGAGTCACCTCAAACACAGAGCAGGCTAGGATCAATAGGAATCAGGAATTGAATAACCGTTCAACAGAGTCGAGGTACCTCCTCGATGACTTGGAAGTTAAGAATGAGACTCTCTGGGTTCATTTCCGCAGCCATTGGATAGCACCAGCTATCGCAGTATTCAGAGATATCTAATGAGCAGTGGTTACAGTATGAAAAGGATTTCATAAGAAAAAAAATATTTAGATTTTTTTTTTTACATTCTAAATATGTGTCTTTTGAGGCAAAGCATAGTAGCATTATTAATTTTAAACCAAATTAACATTTCTTTCAAGCAAGGTTTTACAAAACATTTAATTCAACAAATGTTTGTTGGAAATTATATTATTTGTGAATGACACATTACAAAGTCTTGCACAGCCAAGACTACTCGGGAGAGAAACATGTACATAAAATTCAGGCCAGTTTTGTCTATATTAAAGTACTTGCTTTTAAAATAAATAGTGCAGTCAGTGCCGGTTCCTGAAAAAAAATTGTGGGGGTGCAGTTTTTAACCTTTTTTTTTTTCTCGTTATTTTTTCGGTGCAAGTGCCATTTTCTCATATTATTGACAGCGTTAGTGTGAAGGGGGGAGGAGAGAGCAGGCATAAGCAGATGTGCAGTATATGAGCGACAGGTAGATAATGATATGTTGTTGTTGGAAGCAGAGGCAGAAGCCTAAAAATTCAAACCTGCAAACCGATCTAACAAAACCTTCTTTTACAATTCCTAGTGGTAGTTAAATGGAAATCACTATCAACGTACATATGTGTATGTGAATGTAAGGTGCGTGCTTGGTGTACTAGAACAGTGGATATTAGGAACCCATGTTCCGTTACATTACTGGTTTGCACCTGATTACAATTGCCAAGGATAGAAATAATATTAACGGACGTAGATTGAGACATCCGACAATTTAGATCGCTATTAAAACCATCTCATGAACGTAGTATGCTTACATCCGACTGGTCTCATCAACTTCGTGAGTGACACTAGAGAGATCTCTAGAAGAAGCTGACCCATGTTGGTGGTGTTGATGAAAGAGAAAGGTTACTAATACTTTAGCTTTTTTCCAAGTAACTAGTAATCTAACGGATTGCTTTTGTCAATGCAGTAATCAGATTAAAGTTACTTAGCATAAGAACTTATAATAATAATTAGGTACTTATATTAATATTAATATTGAAAAGCAAACCTTGGTGTGTTAGGTCTCTTTTTTGAATAAGCAAATCTCATCTGCATCAGAAGCATAAGTCAAATGAAACCAAAAGTAAAACTGTAAGCTATTTCCATGTGATCACAATTATTTATCAGCAAAACTCACAATAAGTACTACTCAGGTGTCCAGAACTCCGCTCGCTCTCTTTCGTAGGCCCACTCTGGAACATTCAGTCAGTCTAGTGAGACTGATAAAGACTGCCAGTCGGCGACTGTAAAATCGTTAGGTGTGAGCCCAGCATTTGCTGCCAACAAAAGCTAGCCCTTAGCCTCATCCACTGATGGGTGGGACAATTACACTAAAACACGTTAATACCACAGACCTAGCCACGATACGAGCTGCCATGCTACTCTCGTAGTCTCAGTCCCACCTCTAGCTGCAATCACCACCACGGCCATGCTAGCCTCGCTGCTAGCTGCCAAAGACTATCATGGTCCTGCTAGCCCTTAGCCCTGCTAATCTCCTAGCATAACTGCTAGCTGTCAAACATCACTATGACCATCCTAGCCACACTGCTAGCTGCCAACCAATACCACGGCTCAGCTAGCCCTTAAACTCATCATCTAGGCACTGATACAGGCAGGGACATCTACGATAAAACACACAAATATCATTGACATTTTGCACAGACTCTTATGTACAACCATCTTGAGATCATGTTGAAATGTTTAATGGCTCGACTGTCCTAAAATAAAATTCATTCATTCATTCAATTCACCCTTACAATTAATGGTACGATTTACATGTTCGATTTACAAGATATATATGAGTTAATTATTTTTATTTTTATTATTTTATTATTTTTCATTTATTTGTATATTATTTGCGACAAAGCTACTAATCCTTCATTGTATCGCCACCGCGTCCATGATCGCAGAAGATCCCTTGAGTTAACACAATCAATTTTTGAACAGATGAATGGATTTGTCCCAGATTCTGTGTGTTTATGCTCTAGGGCAGGTTCCTGAACTGATACGATTTTGGAGGCCGACAATTTCAAGATGGCTAAATGAAAAATGAAGTAAAATATTATATATACGTATACATTTTTTTTTTAGATTTTCTTTAGTTCGCATGACTACATAGGCCTAGTTATTACCTGCGCCGAGCAGGTTATGTTTTCGGTCGCGTTGTTTGGTTGATCTGTCTGTCAGCAGGATAACTGAAAAAGTTGTGCACGGTTCTCAATCAAATTTTGTAGAGTTGGTGCAAATGACACTCAGAACAAGTGATTATATGTTGGTGCATTTCTGTAGCCTATAAGAAACTTAATAATCATACTTCATCACCAACTCACCGATAGATTGCTGAACTTACCCCGGTCACGTGACCAGACTTCCTGGTCGTGGTGGCTGCTGGGTAATGTAGTTGGCTTCTGCTGAGCATGTTTCCCGGTGTTTGTGAAGTCAAATCGGTATAGTAGTTAAGCACTTGCATTGATAATGGTTTGCCACCCATACTGCAAGCACTAACAGTACTATTTTTTGGACCACTTCTTTCAAATGTTATTTCATTTGTATAAAAAAAGATGTATAACATCAATGTTAGAAGGCAGACATTTGCAGTTAAATTAAATAAATTGCATTTTACTTGGATTTGTCTTAGTCTATGCCTTAGGTGACAGTATCTGGTAAGGTGGTCTTGGCGCAGATTTGCACTCTCTGAGTGCATCGAGTTATTATTTATTATTATATTTACAAATAGATTAAAACCAAAAAGAATAAGAATAAGTTATTAACAGAACTAGTTGTGTTTGCATAGTATGGTAGCGTAACGTCAGGTAAACTTCACTGTGTCGGTTATTGCTTTATGCACTGAATGTTATCTGTATATGTGACGCTGGTTCTAAAGAATTTGCAGCTGAGACAGCAAAATGTCAGAAGGATTTTACCGGCCTCCCGCTTCATCCCTGGAATTAAATCTCCTGCATGGAGCTGTTTTTTATCTTTTATTTCTTTTGTGCGCAGTAATAAAATGAACTTCAAATGGCAGCATTTGTTTGGTTTTTTTCCCCATCCTACATGTTTCTGTCCCCCGTCAAGAGCCTATATCTAATCTCAAAGCTCATCATATGTTGTCATTCGCACCAAATGTATTTCTCCCACTTTCAGTCCTTTTTTTTTCTTTGCATTTAATTTGCTTTCTTTTGTCATGCTTGGAATGTCTCCAGAGGAAACATGAGGATAATGGAGTTGTGAAGCAGTGATTTTATTCTCCAGTGCATTAAATAACCCTCCCTAAGGGATTCGCCCGTCTGGTGCCCCGGCGTCCTTTTTACCACTCTAAGCACCGACACCAGGAATTTCTGCACAGTACCAATGGTGCTGCTTGCTTCCTACCTCATCTTAGCCCTTACAGTATATTTCTCCTAGGCCTTGGGTTTGTGCCAGCCCCCTGAAGATTAAGGAGTGTCCCAATTCTCAATTTGTTAAGGGTGAGGGCTCAAATCTTCCACGTTAGCAACGGTTTCCAGCGTTGTGTTTCTCGAGGCTACAGTTAGAGGGCACTATTGCCTTAAGGCGCTTGGCACAGGCGACTCGCAGGGAATGCTAACAGCTGTTAGCCTCTACTTAAACTCGTGTATGCACACTTCAGCGCTCTGACATAATCTGACCTAATGGTAGAGTATGGGTATCATACTATCATTCCATCTATAAGCGCTTCTCTATTGTTCCCCAGGATCAGCACGTTAGCTGATTCTTAATTTTTTGACCGATGATTGGAGCTTTCACCCTTAACACATTAAGAACACTCCTCAATCTTCAGAAAGTCCTGGTGTTTGTAATGTTAAACTTCCACCAATTGTATCCCTTAAATGTGTTATGATTCGCTGGAGAAATAAAATGAACCCTAGCAGAGCATAACAAAGGTTTGGGTTCCACGAGGGCAAACCTGTATACTTGAGAATATCTATCTAATACACAAAAAAGGTTGAGGAAGTCCACTGGTTGTGATACATTAAACAAGCACAGTCTCAAGAAGAAGATCTTCAATTATGAATGAAGTGAATCTTCAGATAAAAGAAGATGAAGAATAGTCCAACACTATTTATCTCTTCTTTCAAGTTGTTTGACTGCACACCCAGCTTTTGGTCTGCCGGAAGGGAGATGGAAGCAGATGAATCAAGCGGTTAATCCTCAGAGCTAAAAGTAATATTAAATTTGACTTCTCCACCAGTGACGTCATCAGGAACAAACTCACACCGAGGGTAGAAAAATAAACGCAGAAAAAAGATTAATAATAACTTTCACTGGCTTTAACCTTGTAAGAAAATATAACTTGCCCTACCAGTCTAACACCTGATTAGGGTCTTTCCCGTCACACCGTCGAACGCTCTGCGGGATCCTTATGAGGAAGACGGGAGCCAATCCGCATGCTGCTGCGGCGATTGAAGGCGACTCCGTTCCGCCAACAATGTGTTAGGGTAGGTAGCAACAGACAACAGCGGACAGCTTCCCTCTTACTATGCTGTGATTTAAGGTTAATTTCTAAAGCATGTAAGGGGCATAATTATGGCAGTTGTTATATGGACATCTGTTTTAAAACATCCCGTTACAGATTATGTCTTTCTGTTGCTAAAACTCCAGTTCGCTGTAAGGTATATACGTGATGAAAGAAAGATTTCCATTTATATAGCGCTTTTCTACCACATTGTGGCACTCAAAGCACTTTACAGTCAATCACACATTCACACGCTAATGGTGGCTGCTGCCATACAAGGCGCTCACCACGACCCATTGGGAGCAATTTGGGGTTCAGTGTCTTGCCCAAGGACACTTTGGCATGGAGGCTGTCGGAGGTGGATTCAAACCACCAACCTTTTGGTTTCTAACCCTCCAGTCATTGGAACTGCTGCTCTACCAACCAAGCTACAGCCACCCCACATGATCCAT
>OMKY01083983.1:0-11903 GCA_900302395.1 Bregmaceros cantori | reverse complement strand
TGTCACTCTCCATGTTTCACTTTAACTTGTTTTATGTCACTCTCCATGTTTCACTTTAACTTGTTTTATGTCACTCTCCGTGTTTCACTTTAACTTGTTTTATGTCACTCTCCATGTTTCACTTTAACTTGTTTTATGTCACTCTCCATGTTTCACTTTAACCTGTTTTATGTCACTCTCCATGTTTCACTTTAACTTGTTTTATGTCACTCTCCATGTTTCACTTTAACTTGTTTTATGTCACTCTCCGTGTTTCACTTTAACCTGTTTTATGTCACTCTCCATGCTTCACTTTAACCAGGTTCGCGTCCCACCTCCAACAGATCGTGAACATGTTTATTGTTAATATATAATAATCCCATGTAACATCAAGAGCATGGTCGCCTACCGCTGGTGACAAGTGCTTACATTTTGGTACATTTTTGTAGCCTGTAACATGATAGCGTCCATATGTTTTGGTATCAGTGACCCCATGGCCTTGGTGCATGTTTGCACTCTCTGAGTGCCTTTAGTTTTTAAATGTGGTTCTACGCTGGAGTATTTTTTAGATTATCTAGAGCAGGGCTTCAAACCAGTTCAAGGAACAAAAACGAAAACTGAAAATGACTTTTATAGAAATTTATGAGGGGCAGAAACGGAAACGGAAAAAATGTCTTTAACTGTTCAGGAAACAGAAACAGAACATTCGAAATCCACAAAACCGATTAATAACTGGTTAATTCCGTTCTCTATATATTTTAGCTTATCCTATGTCAGGGAGACTATTTGCGGTTGTGCGTCTACTTCACTGCCGCCTGGAGGTCCACTTTGCACTGAAGTTTGAAAGTCCAACAAATATATTCTGTTTAAACTATATCTGAACTTAACATTGCAATATAAGGAGGAATACAACATTTAAAAATGGAAAATAATGAAGCTAAGTTTATGCATTGAATTGTAAAAAGGTATGCTGCCGGAACTTTAAGAAAGAACAATATTTTAGGGCCAATATTTTGGTGGCGCAATGTTTCAGAGAATGAAAACGTTAAACAAACGAACCGCATGAGCCGTTCGGAACCGAACGTTTGAAGAATAATTTCATTTTCAAGCCCTCATCCAGAGTGTGCTCATGTACCACTGGTGGTACATGCACTACAGTTTGCACCCGACTGCTAAGGCATTTTTTTAACCAAAATATCGTAATATGGGTGAATAAAGCCAGACCCACCTGCCTAGGAGAAGTATTATTGGATAGATGGTGATGATGGATACTCCAAACAGCAGTCTGGCCACCACCATCAGCATATCCCTGTTGCCGTAAGACATCAAGATGTCGGGTTTCACCGCAGCCCCGAACATCAGGTACCCGTACACCCCTGGAATGACAGACGTCTGACGTTAACATCAGGTAGCCGTACAACCCTGGAATGAGCGACGTGTTCTGGTAACATCAGGTAGCCATACACCCATGGAATGAGACGTGTTACGGTAACATCAGGTACCCGTACACCCTGGAATGAGACGTGTTATGGTAACGTCAGGTAGCCGTACACCCTAGAATGAGACGTGTTATGGTAACATCAGGTAGCCGTACACCCCTGGAATGAGAGACGTCTTACGTTAACATCAGGTAGCCATACACCCTGGAATGAGACGTGTTACGGTAACGTCAGGTAGCCGTAGACCCTGGAGTGAGACGTGTTATGGTAACATCAGGTAGCCGTACACCCTGGAATGAGACGTGTTATGGTAACGTCAGGTAGCCATACACCCCTGGAATGAGAGACGTCTTACGTTAACATCAGGTAGCCATACACCCTGGAATGAGACGTGTTATGGTAACATCAGGTAGCCGTACACCCTGGAATGAGACGTGTTATGGTAACATCACGTAGCCGTACACCCCTGGAATGAGACGTGTTATGGTAACATCAGGTACCCGTACACCCTGGAATGAGACGTGTTATGGTAACATCAGGTAGCCGTACACCCCTGGAATGAGACGTGTTATGGTAACATCAGGTACCTGTACACCCTGGAATGAGACGTGTTATGGTAACATCAGGTAGCCGTACACCCCTGGAATGAGACGTGTTATGGTAACATCATCTAGCCGTACACCCCTGGATTGAGAGACATGTTTTGATTGGTTAACAGAGAAATGGTTTACGGTAACTTCAGGTAGCCGTACACCCCTGGAATAAGAGATGCGTTACGGTAAATCAGGTGGCCATACGCCCCTGGAATAAGAGATGTGTTACGGTAAATCAGGTGGCCATACACCCCAGAATGAGAGATGTGTTACGGTAAATCAGGTGGCCATACACCCCTGGAATGAGATTGCTTTTTAACTCATTCACTCCCAGCCTTAACCCATGGAATCCCATATGATAGAAGTGGTCATCTTTCAAGGCTCCACGAAGTGAAAGTGCATCTGTTATTTGGACACATGAGGGGGATAGAGTTGACTTCACTGTTTGTATACATGCACACGCGCAAGCACGTGGTTGTGCAACAGGGAACTTCATAGCAGAGATGCATAGCAGAGATGTGTGTGTGTGTGTGTGTGTGCGCGCGTGCACGCACGAGATGACTACAAACGGGGGAGGGAGAGAAAGAAAGTGCTGTAGCAGTTTGCATTTCTGGGGAGATTTTATACACACGTGGACATTCAGTGTTCCTTCTCTTTCTCTTCTGTGTCTAGCTCTTGACGAATAAAGGACCATTATGCTAGAGGCTGGTTTCCTCATTTCTCAACTCAACAGATTTTTATATAGCGCCAAAATCACAGCCGAAGCTGCCTCAAGGCGCTTCACAATAGTGATTACGATTACAATTTTTAGAATTAGATTTAAAGAATATAGCAGCTATTTACCTAACTACCTTTCAACCTTGATTGCCCAGTTAAGGACAGTAATTTGGGATTGGTTACAGAACTCCTTTAATGGAGGACTGGAAAGAGGAGAAAAGAAAGAAGAAAAAGGAGATCAAGACTTTCAATCAGTCTCGATCTCGGGCTAGTTGAAAAAATACCTACAGTTTTTGATTAGTTATCGTTAATGTTGATTTGTTTTGATTGGTTAACAGAACTCCTTTAATGGAGGACTGGAGAAAAGAGGAGATTGAAATTTTCACTCAATCTCAACCTTGGCCTAGTTGAAGAAATGACTACTGCTTTGGATTATTTGTTGTTTATGTTAATTTGTTTTGATTGATTAACAGTTCTCCTTTAACAGAGGACTGGAGGAAAGAGGAGATTGATATTTTCAATCAGTCTCAATCTTGGCTAGATGAACAGGTCCCTACAGATAAAAGACATACATTTAAGTAATAAGGTCAGATTAAAGGTTGTCAATGTGAAAACTCCTTCAACGGCGGAAAATACATTGCCTTCTATATTTAAAGTGTCAATGTGAAAACTCCTTTAACAGAGAAAAAGACATTGACTTTTAGATTAAAATGATGTCAATGTGAAAACTCCTTTAACAGAGAAAAAGACGTTGACTTTTAGCGAGGGAAAGGTGTCTGGGGAAGATGAACCGGGCGCCGTCCCTGTGAGGGGAAATAAAGAGAAGGGGACCGGGGGATATTGCTGGAATCTGGTACGCTAATCCTGGGCGCTAAAACGGACCTGGGCCGGAAACACTGCTCCTGTCGAGGGATGTACGAAGAGGGATAGAGAGAGGATGACATCGGACGCTCAATGCTCCCGAGGATGACACGGTCTGAGTCAACTCAGAGATCTCCCGGTTGGACTATGGCAAAAGGTATCAATCCCCCTTGGGAGAGCAGCCCTTATGAGCCAATGGGAGGTGAATTTGACCCTAGCAGCAGCAGTGGCATGGATACTATTGAACTTTGTAGGCTTTGTTGTACAGGAAGGTTTTAAGCATCCTTGTCTTATGGCCAGGGGAATCCGATTCCAAAGGAGAGGTATTTGGTGACTAAAGGCTCTAGCTCCAGTTCTATGTTTCTTAATCCTGGGAATGGAGAGTAAACCAGCTCCTCTTGACCGCAAGGTCCTGCTTGGAACATTCCTTTAGGTAGGATGGGGCCAGATTGTTGACCACCTTGTACATCAGAAGAAGTACTTTGAATTCTATTCTCTCTCATATGGGGAGCCAGTGTAAAGAAGCTAGAACTGGTGTGATATGATCCCATTTTTTGGTGCCGGTCAGTATCCGAGCGGTGGGGTTTTGGATATATTCTAAGGATTTTAGGCGACTGGCTGAGCATCCTGACAGAAGGGAATTGCAGTAGTCGAGCCTAGATGTGATAAAGGCGTGAATCAGGGTTTCGGCATCTTTTTGAGATAGGATATGCCTAATCTTAGCGATGTTACGCAGGGGAAAGTAAACAGTACAACACACTAGGTTTATCTGCGGAGAGAAAGTCAGGTCGTTGTCGAGGATGACACAAAGATTCTTAACCGTTGACTTGGTGGCTAAGGTGTTGAGTAGGGTTGGACCACTTGAAATATTAGCGAGAAACTGGTCTCAAAGGGTTAAGTTGAAAGAAACTGGATGCCATCCAGTTATTTATGTCTTGGACACAGTCTTGGAGTTTTGAAAAATGATTGATTTCATCAGGCTTAAGTGATAAGTATAGTTGGGTGTCATCGCCATAACAATGGAACTGAATTGAGTGTTTTCTAATGATATCTTCAATGGGAGCATATATAGGGAGAAGAGAATTGGGCCCAGTACGGACCCTTGGAGAACACCGTGGTTGATGGTGGTTGCGTCTGGAGGGGATGTCATGGATATTAACATATTGTGTATCGTTTGAAAGATAGGATTCAAACCATTTCAAAACAGTGCCTTTAATACGGACCAAATCTTCCAATCGATGCAGGAGGATGGAGTGATCAATTGTGTCGAATGCAGCGCTGAGATCTAGAGGCAACAGGACAGACAGCAAACCATTATCTGCGGCAAGTAGCAGATCGTTGGTCACGTTAACCAACGCGGTTTCACTGCTATGGCACTTTTGAAAACCTGATTGGAATGTCTCAAAAAGTTGTTTTGTAGGTGGTTGCAGAGCTCTTGGGCTACAATTTCTTCTGAAGACTTTTGAGGTTTTTCAGGTTAGAGATGGACCTATAGTTGGCAAGAACTTCAGCATCGAGTGTGGGTTTCTTAAGGAGACGCCTTACAGCTTCCTTGAATATTTGGGGAACATGTCCCTCAGTCAGTGAGGCATTGATCAGTTTCAGAAACATGCCATTGACTATTGGTAGAATATCCTTGAAAAGCCTTGTTGGGATAGGAGTTATTTCGTTTGTCTGTCCCACATTTACATTGGTGACCCTCAATCGCTCTTGGAAGTTTCCCAAGAGTGAGAACTGAAGCACCGGCATCTGACGCCACTCGGAGGACACTCGCCACAAGCGGACACATGGATCTCTACTTTGGTGACCAGCTACCTCCAGCTACCGCAACGGTGCCTCTGCGGTCTACACCAGCCCACCGGACAATTCTACAGCCGTCACAAGTCACACTACGATCACAGCCTGATTCACACCCCGCGGGGGAGCCTGTCTCGCCGGGGCTGCCCCGTCGATGCTGGTTCCGGGTGAAACCACACGCACGTCGCAGACGCCCATCTCCCTGCCGGCGGTACCCCGACGAGCCTGGGTCCGGGGCAGCCAGGACGAAGCAGACGAAAGTCCCAGAGGTGCGGAAAATGTTTTTCCAGGCGCTGGCGCGGCTGGTTCAGAAACCCCTCTGCACCTCGCCAGTTACGTGCGATTCACCACCCGGCGTGGCCCCCCCTCCACGTACACTTGGAACGCTCCAGCCTCCAGCTGTTGCTCAGAGCCGCCGCGCGAGTGGCCGGCCGGTGACACGCTCGTGTGATGGGGTCTCAGAGCAGAGTGAGTAAGCAAGGTTTTTAGCAGTGTGTGTTATTTTATTTTTCCCATTTGGGACACACAGAGAGCCGACTGTCACCTCCACTCGGGGACAGCTCCTTCCCTCCACACACGGAGGATGATCAACGGAGGTGACACAACTTTTTCCCACATGGGACACCAGCGCGCCCGCATACCGGGTTTTCTACCATCACCGCCAGTGACGCTCGACCGCACGTCCCTCGCTCACAAGCCTGTAAGCAACTCACCCCGGACACTTCACGGGTCAAACTCTTCAATGGGTTACTATCGTACACGTACCCAGTACCACTTTGCGCACAACCGCATGGACAATAGCGCACACAGAACTCTACCCACTGCCGCGCACCCCTCCTCAACCCACCGCCACGCACCCCCACCCACGGGTGGCTCCAGCACATTCCTGCCCATATTTGACACTGGTGTAACTGTTTTTGTGGATCATTGTGATGTCATCTACACACCCCCTCCGCTGTCTGGTGAGACACGGGGAATTCAGTGTTCCTCCTTTTCTCTTCTGCGTCTAGCTCTTGACAAATAAAGGAGCGTCATGCTTGAGGCTGGTTTCCTCATTTCACACCTACCTCTACAGTGCAGTCTTAGTTTGAATACTTGAGAGCGAAAGAGCAGTGCGCGTGCGTGTGCATACATGCGCGCATGTATGAGCACATGTGCATGCGTGTGAGCACGTACGCGCATGAGACGACCACAAACGAGAGAGGGAGAGAAAGAAAGTGCAGTCCTAGTTTGAACATTTGAGATCAATAGAGCAGTGTGTGCGTCTTGTGCGTGCCCACACGCACGTGCTCACGTGCATACACATGCACACAAGCTCACACATGCGCGCACGTACTGTACACACACACATGCATGCACTGAGCCCTCTGCTATGGAGGCAGGCTATAAAACACGTCAAAACATGTTACTGGGAATGTGTGCTGTCGAGGAAAACATGTCACTTTGTCACGAGTCAAGAAAACAATAATTTAGTTCACCAGAGAGGAGGCAAAAGGGAGGGTTTGAAAACCATTTATTAGCAACTCAAAATGTCTTTCTTTATATACATTTTAAATTAACCCTTCAGAGGTCGTCAGAGTACAGCAAGGCTCTATCTATTGTTCGTCCATGGCATCCTCATCGGAAGCAGTACTCATCTTGTAATCCGAGTCCACCGGGGCAGGACCAGCCACAGGTGGAAACTCCTGGGAGTCACTCTGTAGCCAGGAAAGAATTGAAGCTGGTGAGCACAGCGCCAGGAGCAGAACAGGTTTCCAGTGAGGTCTCGTCAACGTATTGAATTGAAGCAATACGCTTAAACAACGGAACAGATATCTATCGAGACTTCATCTAAATGTGTAAGCTGAAGCATGACATGCTCAGTCAGGTAAACTGACCTGTACCGAGACTTTGGGGACGCATCTGTCCGGGGTCGGACGCAGCCTTAAGTAGGGGCGGGCTGTTGATTGAGAACATTGGGCAGCTGGAGTCTCCGTGGACGTTCCTGGCGCTGGAGGTGGAGATGGGCGGTCCGCGGACGATGCACGCCGTTCGTCCACCCGTCCCCGCTGACTTGTAACACACTTCATTTGGGAGTGAATGAGTTCAAAATAAGTAAAAAGGGGGTGATCACGTCCCTTAATTAACACCTTTATCAATCCCCTGGGAAGTATTCCGTGATCTTTGAGTAACTTTTGCTGGGGACAAGTGATCTCCTAATAAATACCCTGGTTACCTAACAAGTAGGGGGAGCTGTGCACACAGATTGGAGGTGGTCACAGATGTCTGGTGTATCTGCGACAGCCTGAAGAAATGACTTCAAATTCAATGGTCGGTGCACAGAACCAGTCAAGCCGGTCCAGAACTGCTAGATATTACATACTGTGTGTTTACAGCTGGCTCCGGGAGTCTGTTATAAGGATCAACTGACTATACTCTGACAAAGACTGTTTCTCCCTCTTCCATTAATAGACACAAACAGGTGTGGCCCCCCAGTCAATGCTGACAGTAGCCGGGGGTGCCTGAAATAGCAACCCACATGCACACAGACCCATATCTTATCTGTTGAAAAAAGTAGGCCTCGTTTGTGTTTAAAAACTTAGTCAGTCAGTGTGTTCAGGAGGACTTTGTCAGAATGTTGCACGTGATTCTACAATCAATCATCTCTGACTCTACTCAACGCCTGGTCCAGCTGTGTGATTTCCCCACCACAAACTTCCAAACTAAAACTCATTGGCTGTTTTCAAAGACACTCCCTATTCCCTATATAGTGCACTAAATGGGGCGCACACCATTTTGTAGGGATGTCCAAATACTCCATGTTCCCTATATAGTACACTCAATGTATCCCACAATGCACCATGAAATGTAGTGATCATCGATGTACCCTAGTCGAAGCAATATAATCGATAATGCACCTAAACTACTACAACATGGCTAGGTGGGAGTAAATACCGGCCACGGCAAATAGTTATAAATGTAAATGTAAGTACTTCTGACTTTTTGTGATGGCTGTTGAATTTTATAATGTTATAATAATTTTGACACCGCCAATACTAGTGTCTGAAATCTTGGTCGTTGGCTGTTGTCTTCGTTCGATCGTATATCAGACAAAAATGAGTAAATGGAACGGGTTGCGCAGATTATTGTATGATGTGTTTGTGGGGCATAGATACGCACTAGAACATTTGGGTGTGAAATAGCAATTTCCAGCCCATTCACGCTGTTTTTTTCCAAGCTTTATTTATTAGGGTTAGTGGAAACAGGTGAAGATGGGGGCAGACATTTGGGAAATACGTCGGTGGCGACATTCGAACCACCGACTCACCCGCGCCATTTTTAAATAATGTGGTAGCTGTGTGCTGCCATTAAATAGACAAGTTAAAAAATAAGTCAGAACACAGCGTTGTAACAGCTCCAGAAATCATATTGAGCCTAGAATTCTTACCGGAAGTACTCGTCGATCTGATCTGTGTGTGCCTCTGTGTATGTTGGGTCATATTGTTCCTTGTACTTTTGTTGTGTAGCTGTGAAGCGTTCCATAATGTGCATTAAAGGAGCTGTGTAAATAAAGTTGGATTCAGTCTGACCTGTCAGTGTGTAGATGAGCAGGCAGATGACCATGGTGAGGACTGAGATGAGGGTCCACTGGGAGAGACTCTGGTTCTCCATGTTGCTGTAGATGGCGATGGAGGCCTCGTGGCACTGGAACACACACAGAAGCTTACTTTAAAGTAAAGGTGACATGAAAGTGCTGCCCATTAGCTCAGTGGGTTAGGCAGAGCGCTGGAAAGCACACATATGCCTCAATGGTGCGGTGAGTCGGTGGTTTGAATCTTGCCACTGACGTATTTCCCCCATGTCTGCCCCCCCATCTTCACCTGTTTCCGCAAACCCTAATACAAATAAAAAAGCTTGGAAAAAAAACAGCCTGAATGGGCTGGAAAAAAACATTTAAAAAAAAAGGTGACATGAGAAATAATGTGTTGGAGTGGTGAACCATGAACATTACAGCTGGGCCTTCACCTCAGCCCTCACTGCCAAAAAAAGTAATGATTGCGGGAAAAAAACTGTGCAATGACTTGAAAGTGAACAGCAGTCATTTAATAATGACTAGGATATTAACAAATAGACCATGACAACAATAACATTCTGCGCCCAAAGAAAAAACATCAACAGTAAATACGCAGTTTGCATGTAAAAAATAAATAAATACATAATAATAATCAGCAAAGAAGAGTTTCTAATGGGAATGAAACCTGGAACCTTTAGCATCGTAGGCAGGGACATTACCACTGCGCCATTCAGGCTATAGAGCTGTATGGCAGCCAGACCCCTTCTTGACTGGCTAATCATCCTATGTTTGGCTTGTTTCATTAGGAAAACAATGCAAGAAATATAAAGTGAAGACAATATTATGATAAACATTGCACATTCCCCAATGTGCACTTGTCCATTGCATCCGTTTAAAACTGACATATTAAAGTATCAGTATTAAATTATTAGACATTATGTTCAAAGCAATTAAATAATTCAAAAGGTAAATAAATTGAAACGATGGGGATCCGCTAATGTAAAAACAAATAAATATTAAAGAGATGAATCTTTCTGGATTTGACCGGGAACGTTAGGGTTCGCAGACGCACATGTTACCACTGCGCCACTCAAGATGATAGGCCTAGCAAACCACTTTAAGTTGCTTTTGAAATTAATTGAAACAACAAGGACTCACTAATAGACTCGGTCAGCCAAATAATTAATAGAGACGGAGAGAGACGTGGCCGAATGTATGACGCGCTTAGGACAGCGTTGCATCTATTGGGTGTTAACTTTTGTCCTGCCTACTTAATAATCAAACCTGATTGGTCAATTTCCCCATCACTCTCCACGCCAAAAAAAGCATAGGTGTCAACTGGCCCAGCCCCCCGGGACCTCATCGAGAGAGCTGAAGGACTCCCATTACAATGAATGGAGAATGTGGATAACATGTTTCAGAGTATATTAACCCTTTCATTGCTGATGTGAACTTGACAAGGAACCAATTCTAGAACATAGACGATTTATTAATGTATTATGATGTATCCAATTAAATGAGACACACACATAAATACCTTTGAATTATAATTATAAATATTTAAATATAATAACTTTTTTGTCCAGAATTGTCTAGGCCCTGAATATTCCCCACTGTTAAAAGGGTTTCTTTGTTTATAGTGGACATGGGGAGTCATAGTAGACCAAAAATGGGATGATTGTACGCTCGTGCACCAACTATGGACTTGCCCTTCACTTCACTCATTTTGGTCCTCAATATTTGTTTTCTTTTCTAAAGCTTATAAACCCAGGTACACCCTGACCCCTGGTGACTGTTCTAGGAACAGTGGATGAAGACTACATATCAAAACTGTATTAAACATACACTATCTTTTGGTGCAATGTATGCCAAGCGACTAATTTTACGACACAGGAAGTCGGACACGGCTCCCACAGGTGAGATGTGGCTCAGAGAACTGGGTGAAACACTTGGAGCCTGGAGAAACTGAGGTACAATAGAGCAAACAGGCTGGAAATATTTGACAAGTCATGGAAACCGGTACTGGACTATCTGAATGGACTGAAGACAACGGACACCGACAAACTCACACAAGTTATCTAATCATTTATTAATATCAAACTTATTGCTGCTTGAAAACTTCGAAAACAACTTGTAAGCATGCAATAAAAATGTTTGAAAAAAATGTATTATTTTAAAAGGGGTTTCTGTGTTTATAGTGGACATGGGGAGACATACTAGACCATTTAAAACTGTATTATTCTAAAAGGGTTTCTTTGTTTACAGTGGACATGGGGAGTCATAGTAGACCATTTTAAACTCTATTATTTTAAAAGGGTTTCTGTGTTTATACTCAGCATGGGGAGTCATAGTAGACCATTTAAAACTGTATTATTTTAAAAGGGCTTCTTTGTTTATAGTGGACATGGGGAGTCATAGTAGACCATTTAAAACTGTATTATTTTAAAAGGGTTTCTTTGTTTATAGTGGACATGGGGAGTCATAGTAGACCATTTAAAATGGTATTATTTTAAAAGATTTTCTATGTTTATACCCAGCATGGGGAGTCATAATAGACCATTTAAAACTGTATTATTCTATAAGGGTTTTGGTGTTTATAGTAGACATGGGCGGGGGGGTCATAGTAGACCATTTAAAACTGTATTATTTTAAAAGGGTTTCTGTGTTTATGGTGGACATGGGAAGTCAGAGTAGACCATGTAATACTATTAAAGATTGGATAAGGAGACGTCTTCGATAGGTGGCACTCCATCCATAAATAGATCTGACATGATGCCGTAGTTGGATTGTTGTTTAATCACCAGCAGATAAACACAAGTGGTGGTCTGCAATGCACAACAATAACATAATGAACAAATATAATATATTATAACATAATATGATGAACAAGAAAATGTCCTATGTCAGTTAGGTGAATCTTTACAAGAAACATACAGCCTCTTAACCTGTATATCAAACATCCCT
>OMKY01083663.1:4884-15380 GCA_900302395.1 Bregmaceros cantori | reverse complement strand
CACATGAACACAGCCATACAGCCACCACATGATTCCAAAAACAAACACTCTCAGGTGTGAATGCATAGGCGCCCCCCTCCACTAAACACACAGACCCACACATACATACACAGACAGTCACATCTCCTCCCTTCCCGGGGCGTTTCACATGCCACACACCATGTTTGTCACTTGTGATCACGTTTCATACGCGCCGGAGAGGAGATGACAAAGTCGTATTTGAACCTCGCGCAGCACATGATCATCGCTCGATAAATGGGGGTGCACCGTCCACAGAGATGGCAAAAGTACCCAAATGTCTTACTTAAGTAAGAGTAAAATACATTTGTGAAAAAACAACTCGAGTAAGACTACTAAGTACTGATCCAAATATGTACTCAAGTAGAGTAAAAAGTACAGGCTCTGAAACATACTCAAAAAGTATTTTTGAAAGTAAAAAGTACAGGCTCTAAAATGTACTCAAAAGTATTTTTGAAAGTATAAAGTACAAAGTACAAAAATGAAATTGTATATAAAATTCACCTTTTCACTGCTAGTTTTGCAATGTTTGAATAAATTGTCAAAAACCTAACCTAACTCACTTCACTTAAGGTTCATAAATCCCACTGCCGGCATTACCGCCCCCTTCTGGCTCATTTACACTATTACATATCCCTACCACCTACCATCCGTGCGCAGAAAAAGTAACAAACCTGTTATGGGAAAAGTAAGGAGTAGAAGTACAGATATTTCTGTTAAAAATCTACTCTGAAGTAAAACATCATCAGAGAAAAAAGTACTTCTAAAAGTACAGAGAAGAAAAAACTACTTAAGTACAGTACTTGAGTATTTGTACTTCGTTACTTGCCATCTCTGGTAGCAACGCAGTGGCATACCTCGCCAGGCAGTTTTTTAACTGCGCCAAGCAAGTTATGTTTTCGGTCGTGTTGGATTGTCTGTCAGCAGGTTAAGTGAAAAAGCTGACAACTGTTATGAGCTTACAAACTGTGATCACCTCCAGCAACACGCAGCAGTTGCCTCCACTGTACTGCATGGTACTAACACAGCTCAGATAGTTTAGTGGTTTGCCCTATGGTCTGCCAAGTTGGAGACCCAGGTTTGTGTCCCACCTCTGGCAGATTGCGAAAATATTTATTTTCAGCAGCATCATTAGTTTACTAGACATCTTATGATCAATGGGGAGGAGTTCTTTTAAAGAAATTTAGACAAATTTGTGCATTTTCTTGTGTTTCTTTGAGTTTATATGCACCATAAACCTTTATTGAAAGAGATAGTGACAGGATTAAATCAGAAACTGGGATGAAGAGTCGGCGGGGAGACATTGCAGAAAAGCCAGACAGGGGATTTGAACTTGCGGCACTGCTCGACCTATGGTCTGTGGGACGCGCTCTCTTTACTCAGGCAACATCAAAATCCAGTTACTAGACACGTTAAAGATAGCAAAAAGCTATAGCTTTGTACTAGACTAACACTCCAGTGCAGCGTTCCGCTTTTGTTTGTCAACTATCCAGAGATGTGACCAAGTCCCTCTTTCAAGTCTCAAGTCTCAAGTCCTTCTTGGGCAAGTCAAGTCAAGTCCCAAGTCAACTCCAAATCAAGTCATCATTAACATGCTGTCATTTTAGCTCCAGAATCTGATTTTAATAAAGTTAAAAAAAGCAATAGTTTTGATTTCATAGTAGCATCCTTTGATTTTTTTGCTACTTTATTAAAATCAGATTCTGGAGCTAAAATGACTGCATGTTAATGATGACTTGACTTGGAGTTGACTTGGGACTTGACTTGACTTGCCCAAGATGGACTTGAGACTTGAGACTTGAAAGAGGGACTTGGTCACACCTCTGCTAAAATCCACGAAAACGTCACAGCATGGAGGTCATGCATCTTGCAGATGCGACAAGAGGTTCTCCAGGGCACACATACTGTGTATGTCCTTCAGAGGAGATGAACACAACCCACAACTACAGAAGACAATTCATGTGTCTTTTAGAATTTGGACTCTTCGTATGTGTTTGTTTCCATGTTTTACACACAAGATAAGCTGTAGTCTTTAACAGCCTTGTGTCAGTTTTCACCATACTGGAGATGGCAAGTAACGATGTACAAATACTCTGCTACAGTACTTGAGTAGATTTTATAACTTTTATCATGTCTGCCGAGCATAAAGTGCCAGTACTCAGGGATATGGTTAGTTTCAGATAACTTTTAAAGAAATAACAATTTCTAACAAGTGCTTTTGACAACTGCAGCTGTTATAATATAATAAAATAATGTAATAAAATCCCAACTAAAACGTCAAAAACACATTTGTTGACATTCAAATGTTTTTTTTTAAGTAATCCAAAGGTAAACCCCATGACATTACTTGAAATGATGTTAATTCCACAACTAAGTTTAAGTGTTTTTGTTAAATTCAGGGTGGTGAGTGTCATAGATGGTGCTTATTGGCTCAGAGCGACCCCTAAGTAACCTCTTCCCAACCATGCCCATTGCGCTACATCATGTTCACATTGCCATGGGGCGCATCCTACACTGTACTGCTATTTCTGTTCTGTTCAACAGTGACCCATATTAAGTTTCTCGTCGAAAACCTGAGATTCTTGGCGGTATATTTGAGGATGGGGTTCCATACCAATTCTTTTGGTAAAGGATCAGTAATTACTGGCAGGCACTGATAGGTTGCTCATTATATTGTAGTGGGTTGCAAGTGTCATTTTTGCATTTTATTGATAAAGGTAGGGGACGAGAGGGTGGTCTATGCCGGTGAGGGGAAGCAATCTGACAACGGCTGCGTGCACTGTGAGACTAAGTCACAAGCACAAGACTGCATTGAATCATTTCAAGATTTCCCCCTGGCGTACCCAGCAAAGGCGACAAGCTTCCCGGCTAGAGCCACAGAGTGCGAGCGGCGAGAGCCACTGAAGTGACGAAGGAAAACTGGAATATAATTCACACTGGAATATGTTGTTCCCTGATCTGATTGGTTTGCATAATATAAACATGTATTTCTTTCACTCGAAATACAATCGGAAAATGAAAACGCAACAAGTGTCTCTGTGTTGAGTAACCTCATTCCTTAATGAATAAAGCTATGGAATTTAGTTTTTAAGCAGAATCTGTAGTAGTAGTATCTGTAGTAGTATCCTAAAAGACTTCTAAAAAGTTGAGTATTATATATTGCCTAGGGCTACTGCAGGTGGTCGGGACCTAACTGAGCCTGTGCAAGCACGTGTTTCTGGCATTCAGCTTTTACCAGATTAACTTTTAACAAGACCTAGCCTTTCATAAGTGACCAAGCTCTGGCGCTTGGGCAAATCTATACGCTTTTTTCAAACTCTATCTATCTAGACATGTCCCAATATTCAAACAATAGAGAAATATAAAGAAAGATTAGATTAGATTGCGAGAATGTGAAATGCTTCTGTGTGTGTGTGTCTCTGTGTGTGTGGTCAGAGCTAGCAGATAGTGGTGGAAGCTAGCATGCACCAAAAGCACTTTATCTATCTTATCTATGACCCTGAGTAGATGTCCAGTGGCATTATTTATGCTGTAAACCTATTTATATACAATGTGTGTAACGGGCTGGTTGGTAGACGTATTACTTGTATTGCTAAAGATATTCAAATTTGTAGTTAACTCATTCAGTGCCAACGACGCGTTGTCGTGTTTATGTGAATAGGTGCTGAGTGCCTAAGGCGTGTTATCTGACCTCCAGAGGGCGTCATACACCGCCTGAAGGAAGCACATACCGGGGCGTATACTGCCACATAGTGGCCACTGTCGGCACTGCACCCGCATTTACTGAAGATTTACCCTCTTCTGGAGGCTATAACTGAAGAATGGAAATGGGTAGAAACAAGCCTTTCATGATGAAAAAAGGTCTGTTTCCTTTGGCAAGGACAGAAAACTTCTGTTCTGTTCTGTGGGTGTTTAAAAAAACACTTGCCTGTTGAACAAGAAGCAGTCAGAGATTGCAAACCTGTGCCGTAGTGGTACAAAATAGTACTTCTAGTGCTAGCAGTATGTGTGGCAACTGGCAACCCATTATCAATTGACCCATAGACTGTATTCCCACCGGCGAACATGCCAACTACATTTCCAGCGCCCATTGTGACCCATAAGTCTGGTCACGTGACCGGACCTCAATGTGTGGCCGGTAGTCAATCGATGTCTCTGGTACTGCCGGGAATGACCTGCTTGGAACCTGAGTAGAGCAGGTCCTAAAATAGTACCTGGTTACCTGGTAACCTGCTGGTGGGCATGTGGGTAGTAGGTGTGGGGCGGTTGAATGGAACCAGTCGAAAAGGAACATATCATGGAAGCTAGTGTGCAATCTGCAGTGAGTGGGGGAGTGAGCCATCCATCTTGTTGTTAATCGCTGTTCAAATCACATTGACTGGCGCTGGCTCTGTGGCACAGCCGATAAGACGCCGCAGCCAACACATATGGTGCCTGGGACTTGGTTCGCTTCCCCTTGCCGACTTTTCTGCAATGTCTTTCCCCGATCTTTCTTGTCCGACTTTTACAACTAACCCTGTCAATGAAATGGAAAATGATGCTTACACTGGAAAAAATAACAGAAAAAAAATCTGCGTCATTGGCTAGACGTACAAATGGACTTAATACCCGAGAAATTGCAGCACAGCAATTTTTGAGCTATACAACCTGTGCACTCCTTAATGGGCCTGTTGCATGTGGCGTCACGGGTTGGCGGCGGCAGATATGGTGGTGGTATCAACTACGGTGAAGTTGAGAAGTATACTTTACCACTTATTTTTCGCCGTTTTTCCATCTTTATTGGATAGGATTAGTCGGAAACTAGGTTGAAGAGATCGGTGGTAGACATTGCAGACAAGTCGACGAGCGTAGTCGAACTCGCGACACTGCGGACACTTCTGCAGACACAGCCCCACTAACATGAATGGGGTCGCGTCAGGTGCGGTGACCATAACCACTCGGCCAACGCGGACCCCAATAATAGAAGCCTTTTAAATGGACAATGTTATGCAAACATCACTCTCTGCCTCGTCTTCTTCTGACCGCGATGATGCCACCATAATGTGACATCACTGTGGAACTGCCCTATTAAATAAATATAACAAGTAAAAAATGCACATTTGAATCAGTAGCGATCATTAAAAGATGGATAAACAATTGTTTCATAATCAAATCGGTGCCTGCCCCCCAAAGTCCAGAGGTGGCCGAAGATTGATACCCGTTCACACCGTCTGCAAACGCCCCCTTAGGCTCATAAACTCTCTCTGCAGCCGGTGAGCTAATCTAGCGGAGCTAACTGGCCACCCACCGTCATATCAAACATTTAACAGGGGACCTCACCAGCAGGGTGCAATGTGCGGCTTTTGAGTCTGTCTCATTTTTACCTGCGATGACCTTTCCTGTGTGCTTCATGGTTGGGATATAATTCCGCCGGTGTTGGCTTGCGTGGCCTGGCCTGTTGAAAACCAGGGTGTGATTGCTTGCAAACGGTTGGATGATCAACAAGTAGACTGCATCAGCCGGACCTGCGAAAGCTGCACTTACAAGCAGAGATGAAAATACTGGGATTTCTTACTTGAGTACGAGTAAAATACATTTGTAATAAAACTCGAGTAAGGCTACAAAGTACTGATCCAAATATCTACCCAAGTAACGTAAAAAGCCCAGGCTAAGAAATATACTCAAAGTATTTTTGAAAGTACAAAGTACAAAACCTAAATTTGCCTTAACACTTTACAGGCGCAAAAGCACTTTTTTTTGAGAGGCACACCCAGAGACTAAATGAAAACAACTTATTAACTGCTACTGTACTCAGTAGTCAGTACATTACCGAGTTTTATTTTTTTTTATTATTATTGTGGTTCGCGGTACACGTGTGTGGACCGCGAACCACACGTGATCCGAACAGATCACGGATCAACAGCAATCCATTGCACCCCTAGTCACTATTAATTAAAAATGCGTACAATGTCAAACCGCAATGGCCAAAAATTGCGATTGACGATCAAATCGAAAATCGCCACATCCCTAATATTGACACGGAGCCTTTATAGACAGACATTTTGCAGGAAGAAAAAAACCGAAGCTTTGACGAAGCCGAAATTGTGTCGTCTTTTGATTTTCGGTTTTTGGTCTAAAAGGATAGATCGTCCAGCCTTAATGCAAAGTGATTAATATGAAAATGGGAGGAAGTGAACTGTACTTGTATGTGTTTATTGTGTGGTGGAAACGCGTGTAGACACTGGACATCAAACCAAAGAACCTTCGAGCTGTCATACTAGTGCGCTAGACAGCGCACATGGAGGGAGGGGGGGGGATGGAGAGGACGATGGTGTGTCAATGGGCGGAGCTAAAGATGATACGCGGAGTCTACGAGACGCCGTATAATCATTATAGAGTGTGACCCCTCCCCGTGGCCTCTCTTTAACTGATGACAGGTCAGCAGATTCTTACAGCGTGCCGGAGCAGTTTATCTGCGTGTGTGCAGTGCTGCATCCAGCCTGTTGGGGGCTGTAAATCATATTCGGTGTGGGAGGCAGGGATGCTAACACTGCTCCCTGTTGCTGCTACCCGTGGTGCATCGTCGAGGGATGACGATGGTTAAAGGAATACTAAGGATTTACAACAGCTTTGTTTCGCGTCTTGAGATGAACTACAGTTGAACAAATATGTAGAGTGCATTGGGGAGGGATTGTGGGCCATTTTTTGCAACTTCCTAATGTGGAACAGTCAGTCGCCCAATGTGGGACAGAGAACTGTAGTGTTGGACTTTTTTTACATGGTTTCACTGACGGAGCCACTGGAGCTTGGGTGTCCCACACTAGGCAGTGGCCCACATTAGGGCAATCCACCCCATGTGCACCCCCTGGAATTACCTGTATTTCTCCATAAATTGGTCATGAAATGTGCTTTGATCTTCTAAGTCAGACATTTTGTCTGAAAGAATGACCCACTAAAAATGTCCTTGTTAACATCACCGTGTGCGAGGAGAAACTGGTTTTGGATAGTGGTAGCTGGAAAACAGGTCTTTGATAGTGGGTAGGGAGGAACAGGTCTTGGATAGTGGGTAGAGAGGAACAGGTCTTGGATAGTGGGTAGGGAGGAACAGGTCTTGGATAGTGGGTAGGGAGGAACAGGTCTTGGATAGTGGGTAGGGAGGAACAGGTCTTGGATAGTGGGTAGGGAGGAACAGGTCTTGGATAGTGGGTAGGGAGGAACAGGTCTTGGATAGTGGGTAGGGAGGAACAGGTCTTGGATAGTGGGTAGGGAGGAACAGGTCTTGGATAGTGGGTAGGGAGGAACAGGTCTTGGATAGTGGGTAGGGAGGAACAGGTCTTGGATAGTGGGTAGAGAGGAAGAGGTCTTGAATAGTGGGTGGCGGGGCTGCGACCTCTATAGATCCATCCAATTTCCGGTGGCGTATTCTTTCATCATTACCTGTGGGGTCGAAAATATCTACAAAATTGCGCCTGTATATCTTCCCAAACCACGTGGTGAGTTTGGGCCGTTGAGTTCAACAGAATCCGCTTGTAAGGTGATCTACTGGTACCTAGTGTTGGAATTGGGTCACATTACATTTATTTGTTTTGCTGTGTGTATCTCTTGCCACATGAATTATGCATGGAGCTTCTGCAGCATTATTGTGACATTGCATTGCTATTCCAATGGCTTTATTGCATTAAGAAGCCAGGAGAAGCCGATTAATAGTAACTCGTAGGAGAGTCCTAAATGTACCTTCAGAGTCATGTATATAATGCGTCGGTTTAACCATTATGTAGCAGGCAGTGAATTTTGGGCCGCATCGCCCATCTATCTAGTGTGCGTTTTCAAGCGTCTGGGCAAACCTGATGTTCTTGATCGGCTGTCTGCATGGCTGCTCACTGTTTGAACATGCACAAGTGTACACACACAGACACACACAGACACACACAGTATTAACTTAATGGTCTGTCACATATGCACAGGGTTGCGAAAAAAAACATGAAAAGAATAAAATACATTAAATTATAGCATCAACTGATTTATCGATTTAACTGATTATTCTTTTCCCTTATTTACTCCGTCCTCCGCTCAAATGTGTTGTATTTTTGTTGTTCAATGTTTGCAATATCAATGTTTCAGCTTGTGCAAAAAAAATCTGTTGATTTTAAAACATTTTAATAAAACATTTTAAATGTTTTATTCAAAAGCATCCTAAAACCGATTCCAGCTGTCACTAAAATGAATGCTTTGCTAGGCCTGGATGCAAGTGCTGTGGGTCGGAGGCCACAGTAGCTTCTTGTTGTCATTTATTTAGTGTTTTATTTCTGGCGGTGGAGATGGGCTGAATTCTCTCTTTGTAGCTGTGAATAATGCAGCAGTCTTCATCAATTCTGAATGAAACAACATGTGTACGCCGGGTCACTAAGAGGTATATCTGTAAGTCATTCAGTACCAAGGACTCCTCAGAATGCGTCCCTGTAAGACAAATGAGTCACTCTAGGACGAATATCCAAACGCTAGGCTGTGCAAGGTCCGTTTGTTAGTTCCACCAACAAACTACAACAAATATTTAAATTTACGACAATCTCTAGAAAATAAATCTTGAAATCGGCCAAGGTATAGACGAGTTCACCTGGGACTGGAAGTTCCAGCTAATTTGTTGTTGATGTGGGCTTCTGATGTTGGTTATGGTGCGACGTTTTGAACCATGGGAGCACACACCGACCAAATTATTCCACCCAAATGAGCTTGTACACGCACGCAGGGATGTAGTTGACTTGTGAGTTTCCCCGTTCATTATTTATTTTGCATGTGCTGTTGCAAAATGGAACTTTAGAGGCGAATTCACTTTTAGAGAGACAGACTGGGGCAGAGAGAGAGGGAGAGAGGTTCATTGATCGCGGACCCTGCTTGTCTTTACAGTCTGGAGGATAATTAAGTGATTGGTAATTAGTGGACTAACCAGCTTTAAGATAATCTCATCAATTAGCTCAATTAGCCTAACTAACAGCTGGACTGGATTTGCTGTTTGTCATACTGAAGGAATGGGCGATATTTGCTTCATGGTGTTGCATACGGTGAAGTATATGTATGCATACGATTACCTGGTATATCTTCTTAATTCTTCACTTTATATAGAATGGATACAATGGACGTAGTTATGCTGCCATCTGCTGGCGGTTGACGGCATATTACCATGGATAAATCAATAATAGAAGACTTTTAAAGGGACAATGTTATGCAAATATCACTCTCTGCCTGTTTAACTATCATAATGTCGGCCACTGCCAAGCTGTGACGTCACCGTGCAACAGCCCTATTACAAAAGTAAGTATAGTTTTAAAACATTCTGCGGGGGTCCGCGTTGGCCGAGGGGTTATGGACACCGCACCTAACGCGACCCCATTCATGTTAGTGGCGCTGTGTCTACCGCAGCGTCCGCAATGTCGCGAGTTCGACTACGCTCGTCAACTTGTCTGCAATGTCTACCCCCGATCTCTTCCACCCAGTTTCCGACTAATCCTATCCAATAAAGATGGAAAAACGACGCTGTAGTCGGAAAAAATAACTTGAAAAAACAAAACAAAAACATTGCTACACGCAGCTCCACAGGCAAATTTCTTTAAATCACTCGATTCTTTTCTTTATGGGAAGGTGCAACAATACCGTGTTGATGTCCCATAGGGAATTCATGGAATATTCCAAGTTACTGCGTTGTTATTTAAGATATGTAATTATGATAGACAAACAAAAACATCCACGGGGAGAGCCGAGCCGCTGCGACCGTGATATGTTATTATGTGTCACAATCACAAATTATGAACGTGTTGACAAACCCTTCTACACTGCTGGTCAACGTGACATCACAATGATGTCTTGGGTGGAGACGTGTTATTGAAGTTCTTGACATATGAATGCATGAAGTCTTAATGTCTTGTCAATCTGGGGAATGTCAGAAATGGATGCAAAACAAATTTACACAATGGGGTGGATTGCCCTTCTTTGCAGCTTCCTAATGTGGGACAGTCAGCTACCTAACATGGTGCAGTGAAATCTAGTGTTGAACACTAAAGTTGCTTTCACAGACATTCATTTGTTTCACGGAGGAGCCAGAGCCGCTGGAGCTTAGGTGTCCCATATTAGGCAGTGGCCCGCTCTAGGGCAATCCACCCTATGTCCTCCTCCACCCGGATCAAACACTTCGTCTTTTAAACATTTTGTAAACTCAAACAGAAGTGTAAATAAACCAGCTCTATACAGCAAGCTCACATCCCAAAGGTGGGACAACATGCCTGCATTCTATTTCCACTTTCAGCATGTAATATAGTCTGTATTTAATGGGCGGAAACATCCGCTGATAAATGGTGGAAATATCAAAATTCCTATTCATGAATCTATTTACTGTTATTTTACAAAACATTGCACAAAAACCGGATAGGTGATTTGAACCTGCGGCACTGCTCGACCTTTGGTTTGGGGGACGTGCTCTAACCGCTCTGCCACTGCGCGACCCCGCC
>OMKY01083649.1:0-18357 GCA_900302395.1 Bregmaceros cantori | reverse complement strand
CCCAGTTAATGTAACGAGTAGCGAAATGTACTCCAAAAGTAAAACAGTCCATCTCTGCTCCTCAGCCCCTCTAATTCATAGGCGCTGGTAGTGGTGGTGGTGGTAGGGGGCGGGTCTGTTTTCGGACTGCACGTTGAAGCTCTTCTTCGTTTTTAAAAAAAATGCAGTTTCAACCTAATACATTCGATTATTTTGTTAATTTATTATTTTTCTTTATTTTAGCTCCAAACATGACTATTACAATTTTTTGGGAGATTTTGTACCGTTCTAAAATGTTTTTTATTTATTTAGAGGCAAAATATCATAAATTTAAGTGAAGTAAGTTAGGCTAGTTTTTTTTAACTATTTATTCAAACATTGTAAAACTAGCATTGGAAAAGTGCATTTTATACAATTTCATTTTTTTTACTACGCTACTAGAGTAGATATTTGGATCAGTAGTTTGTAGTCACACTCAAGTTGTTTTTTCACAAATGTTTTTTACTATTACTTAAGTAAGAAATGTGGGTACTTTTGCTATCTAATAGCCAATTTTTGGGGCCAAAAACACATTGTTTTGCCCATTCGGGGCAACATGGCGGACCTCACCCACCAGTGTATCTATGGACTTGTCCCCTCGTACCTCAAGGTACTCATTTCCCCCAAATCCACCACCCGTTCACTCCGTTCCACCAGTACTCAAGGCCAACCTCCACACTATGGCCGACAGGGGCCCCAGACTCTGGAACACTCTTCCCCAATCCACAGACAGTTTTAAAAAAGTAACTGAAAACGTACCTTTTGAGCAAAGCGTTTTAACTGTAGCCTCTTTATTATTTTAATTGTAGCACTTTGAGGTCCTTTTTAAATGTAAAGTGTGTTATAAATTGAATGTATTATTGATGTTATTATTATTATTATATTACTCAATTCACTTTTTTGAAACAATTAAAAGAATTGATTTTAGATAAATTTTCAAAATGTTTTTTTTTAACCTAGCCCTAATTCAAAGAGCACCTGCTTTTTAGATTGAACCATACCGGTAGCTTTTCTATTAAGGAGTTTTGGGTATTATCCAGCAGCAGTAGAGTGGAACTGATGGAAGGCAGAGAGGGAGTTCAGGCTGCAGGAAGTCCTCTCGATGCCCGGGAACTTAATCAAATTGAGCCAATCCACCATGCCTCAGGTTTCACATCAAATATAATAAAGTTCTTTGGGTTCCTGCTAGGAGTGTGGGTCTTTGGCCACCTAACAAATGGAATTCAAATGATTAGTGATATTAAAGTAATTATGATACATTACTGACTACTTTATGTTTTGTTATTACCTGCGCCGCAAAGCAGTTTAGGTTTTTTGGTTGCGTTGGTTGGTTTGTCTGTTCCCAAGATAACTGAAAAAGTTGTGCACGGATCTGAATGAGAATTTGTACAGTTGTTGGAAATGACCAACGGAAGAAGTGATTTAAATGTAATTTTGGTGCATTTCTGTAGCCGATAAGTAACATAATCATAATTGATCACCATCTTACAGATAAATTGCTGGGCGCTTACCGCGGTCATGTGACCAGACTTCCGGGTCGCGGGGGCTGCTGGTTAGTGTTATTGGCTTGTGCTGAGCATGTTCGCTGGTGGCGTCAATCGCAATCGCGCTACTCGAGCACTTGCATTGATAATGGGTTGCCACACATACTGCTAGCACTAAAAGTACTATTTTTGTACCGCTACGGTGCAGGTTTGCAATCTGAGTGCTTCTAGTTTTAGTTACTTTTTGTTAGTTTTTATTATCTTTTGCAGCTGCCGAATACCGAACTACCTTAAAAAAATGTTTTTGCCAGAACTCACTTCATTAGAAGTAGGTTTTAAACTTCAATTCATATAAAATATTATACTAAAATGTATACAATCTTTAGAGTAATGTATTTCTTTATTTATAAACTTAAGTACTGGAAATGTTATGCAAGGATATGGGCGGAATTTTGTAGAGTTTTTGGAACAAAACATTTCTGTAGCCTATAAGTAGCAAAATAGTTTGAAACCGTTAATCACCCACTCCAGCAACTACTGTGTGTAGCTGGAGGTACGTGGTACTAACACAGCTCAGATAGTGTAGCGGTTGGCCCTACGGTCTGCCAAGCTGGAGACCCGGGTTTGTGTCCCATCCCCGGCAGATCATGAAAATATTTATTATTATGACTATAATACCACGTACCACCATGAGCATGCTCGCCTACCACTGGTGACAATGATTACATCTTGGTGCATTTCTGTAGCCTATAATAGCGTCTAGATGTTTTGACATCAGTGACCCCATGGCCGCAGGTGTGCACTCTCTGTGTGCTTCTAGTTAAAACTGACTTACCTTTTCAACCTGTTTTCTTTCTCTTCCTCACTCTCCCCCTTATCTCTCACTGCCCCCCACTAGTGGAAAGCTCTATTAACGGTCTGTCTCTGCTTCCAGCTGAGTGAGTACTTGGAAGGAGTGAACGTGAACACCAGCTCCAGCCTCTCGGTCACCGTGACCACCAAGAAGTCTGCTCACTCCTGGGTGTTCTCCTTGTACTGCAGGGTGAGACCACGTTGGCTTTTACTGACATTTCTTTTCAATATATTACAGAAAGATAAGAACATGTTTATATGATATGCAATTCTTTTAGAATTTGTTGATGATCCAGAGCAACAAATTTGGGTATTAATCACTAGGGCTGCAAAGACAACGAAAATGACTAATCAAAATGAATCGACAACTAATGCAATAATCGATAATCTGCAAGGAGTTGAATAATTATTTTTCATTATTAATTATTTTCAGCAGTTGACTTTTTTTTGCTGACACAACCACTTATTGGTTTACACAAATTTGATATTACTTAATAATTTCGAAAAATACAGAATATGATTAATAATTATTCAACACCATTGATAGAAAATATGAAGAAAACCATTAAAATATTATTGCAAACCAATTATTGCAAACCAAAATTGACTGAATTTCAAGTTGACAAGATTCATTTCTGTGTCGCTGTGAATATTTTGGGGATTTTTGAAAGGAAAAATATCCAACCAATTAGTCAATTAATCGTTTCATTAATCGGCAACTAATCGACTATTGAAATAATCGTAAGTTGCATCCCTATTAATCACGCATGTATAAAACTACAGGTATGCAGTTAGTGCCGACTGCTAAAGGGATATATCCGAAACTCCATGGAAGCATCAGGCTTTCTGTAGGAAATGTGCCATCACGGTGACATTGTACAGGGTGTTTTTGACAGTGTATAAGAGTTGAAAAGTTGCTGTTCCAAATTTCCCTTGTGACGAATAAAAATAATCTTGACATATCTCAGTTAATCTACCTCTCAGCATGTTGGCATTTACGATTTTGTGCAAGTGTTACCACACAAAGGAAAGTCTGCCATCTTGAAAGATGTTATGCTTTATATGAAATTAAACGTCTTTGCTTTATTGTAAAATTGTGAAAACAAAGCTAAAGAAATTAAGGGAAATCCATCCACCATGGACCTAACAAAAAATTTGACCATCTTGAATTCGGCTATCTTGTGTTTGTCTCCAAAATTAGCCACTAACAAACTTTCCACTTTGATCAAACTCTCCTGGGTCAGATTGAGATATATAGACTTACCTAAAGCTAACAGCTGTTTTTAAAGCTTTAGAATCCATGTCACCTCCCCTTTACGCTGATTATTCCTGTGTTTCTAGCCGGCACGGAAGTTGTACCGAATTGCCCTCCTATACGACGCTCACAGACCTCACTTCGCCATCTCCGCCGTATTGTCCGGTGATCGGATTCACAACGTCCCCAACGAATGCCAGGAATGGACGGCTGGAGAGGACCCTGCAGGTAAACCAAAGACCTCATGGTCCCGTTCCCACTCTGGCGTCCAGGATGAAATGGGACGGCAGATCTGTAAAACTCTGCGGTCAAATAAAACGTTTCTAAATCAGCCTCCCAAAACTCTGCCTTGAGGTATCAGTTGGAAGATAGAGAAGGATGGCGCAACATCTATAAATCACTAGCCTGACGAGCCAGAAGCAACGCATCGTCCACACATCGCTAGACGCTTGCATTCAGTCTGGGAAAATCAGGGTTGCTCTCGGTACGGAATCAATTGGCAAATCAGCACGGACGTAGGGTGAGTTTGTACGGGCTACGAGAAACGTGGGCGGAATTCGGTTGCCACGACTCCACGCCGCTTGTCCCAACTACTGCGCTGTAACACGATTTGATTGACAGGGTTTTTAAAAATGTATTCCGACCCTGATGCGTTGATTCTGGCTCACCAGGCTAATAAATTACCAAAACTCTTACAAAGAACTAACACTGGGCCTGTGGGGAACGAGGACACAAGTTTGTGCACATTCTGCACAAGCAGAGATAGTGAAATACAATACTTGAAGCTCATCCTGCTCGGTGTACTGGTTGGCAGGTGTAGCAGACAATGGCCTGGATCACTGCGTCTACCAGGTGACCGTGGGCTTCAGCACGGAGATCTTCGGAACGTTCCGACAGACCATTGTGTTCGACTTCGGCTCGGAGCCGGTGCTGATGCAGCGCGTCATGGTGGACGCAGCGACCATCGAAGGTGAGTCCCTCTCGTGCATTTTATCTAGGTTCAAACATCAAAGATGTTTGCTCATATTATTCAATTGTTTTTATTGAAGACATAATCAATATGTTCTGCAGGGTTATGCTAATATCGTCCATCGAAAACGTTTTCTATCGCCAAAATTGGCATTGAATTTCATACCTTTTTGGGTGCGTATGATGAATAAGAATGGAGAACATACTAAACATAGAACCTTTTCTAATGTGTAAAGTGTGGAAAAGAAATGTAGTGTTTTATGAATGAATTATTATGAATGAACAATTTCAGCATGGAGACAATTTTTGGGCTCAGTGGAAAACGGACCTGTGTACACAATTGACATTGATTTTCTCATTTGAAGTCATTTTGAATTTTTAATCCTAATTTTTTTAATGGGAGGTAAAATGAAGATGCAATCACAACACTGCTACTTATCAGTGATCCTCCATGTTTTCTTTTTTTAATCTAACAAATTAAATGAACAAACCTCACAAAAGGAGAAGAAAACCATTCAGACACAAACACACAAGGGAAGGAGGGTAGGAAATATGTGGAGAAAGATTAAGAGGGTTTATTAGATCTGGGGGGCCAGCCGCAGTTTGCCTCTAGGGTGTCCAGGATAGGCCAAGTAGAACAGAAGGTGGCAAGAGAGAACCTTAATTTTTCAAGATTGAAGAGAAGAGGTCTCTTTTCCAAAATGTCAGAGATGCAGTGGGGTTCTTCCATTTAAAGGATGGTGAGACGTCTGACTAATAGCATAGAAAATTGAATCCTATTTTGAGCTAGCCTGGGGAGCCAGAACGAACGCATCGTCCACACATTGCACATTGCACATAGACATTTGCATTGGATCTGGTAAAACCAGGGTCGGAAAACGTAAAAAAAATGTGTCAATCAAATCGTGTTATCCAGTCACAGCGCAGTAGGTGGGACAAGCGGCGTGGAGGCTGGCTTCACCACGTCTGGTGCAGCCCGTACAAACTTCCCCCACGTTCAAACTGATTGGTCGATTAATTCTGTACCGACGGCGACCCCGATTTCCCCAGAACCAATGCAAGCGTCTAGTGATGTGCGATGCGTGGACGATGGGTTGGTTCTGGCTCGCCAGGCTAATTTTGAGCGAGGTTTTCTAATTGGTTTCCCCCTTCAGACCTGGAGCACCTGATGGCCGCACGGCAGCAGCTTCTAATGACGGCCAAACGCTGGGACTCGTCGTGTAAGACCATTGTGGAGTTTGTCCCCAACGAGAGCACTGGGGAGCTGGAGCGCAGCCTCCTGTCCCGCTACCAGATCCCTTTGTCAGCTGATCAACTGTTCACCCAATCAGTGCTAGACAAGACCCTGACCAAAGACAATTACCAGGCCCGCCTGCACGACCTGCTGTACATAGAGGAGATTGCACAGTATAAGGAAGTTAGCAAGTAAGTTACACCCATTAACACGGTCCTTGGGTCTGGACCAAACAGAGAAACAATCGATGTAATTTGTTCGGTCCAATCAAGCCCTGTGAAGGCTGAGCTTTGTGTGAGGCAATTTTTTGATTTTTGATGTCACCTCAACTTTAAAGGAGAGGTGACATCAAAAATACAGTGGCCATGGGGAGTCATAGTAGACCATTTAAAAAATGTATTCTGGTCATTTGTGACTGCTTTACTATATTTGCCTAAAGGTGGCATTCTGAGGTTGTCCCAGAACTCTGTTCGTTTTGAAATTGAGCGCCGTGTTACTTCACTCGGGATTTCTGGTACAAAAAATAGTATAGTAAAGAAATACTACAGTACAGTATTAGCGTCAAACTGTGTCAAACTATTTTGGCCAAAATGTAGTCTGTTGGGTCTATTCACATGGCATACAATGTGGAAATATTGCACGTATATGTATGCAATTTTGTGTTTGTGTGTGTCTATCACACGTGAAAGCCCAGAGAAAGCAGCGCTTGTCTGCGCAAAACGAACCCCACCAAGGAACATGCACGAGCGTCTATGAAATATATATATGAAATAGATTCAAACATTTTTGGTGGATCGACTTACCCCGCCCTGCCCCAGAGGCTTCACTGCGGACAGCGCATAGGTCCGTTCAGGGCAACACGGCGCACGAAGCGGACAATCTGCTGGATTCGCTGACTCCACACAAGCTTCACGGATTTGGCGAGTCGCCCCCAAAAGCTGTGAACTTAAGTTTAAAACCCTGAACGAAAAAAAAAATACAGTAGTAGTCTGTTGTCACCTAGAATAGCGCTAGGCTGGGTATTCTTCCTGGCTACTCCTTCCGTCAAGACGAACCCGCTCCACATCTAAGCCAAAATCTACATCCTGGCTTTGGAGGAAGCTGACCCATGTTCACATTCAGCTATAAGTGGAGAAACTGAACTATGATGATGCCACTTAGCAGCTGCTGGAATATCTTCAAAGTAATTAAAGTAACAAAAGCAGCCAATTTAGTTCCTCTTAAAATGAAGTAATTAGTCAGTAATTTAACTTGGTCACTTTTAAGAGTCAGTAATCAGTCAGTAATCGTTTTGCATTCTACAATTAATTGGTAATTCTGTTGATGAGCCTCTCGGACCTATAAAGTCTCCACTAGATGGCAGTAAAGATCTATGTAATGTTGACCGTGCGCACAAACGAGGCTCACGGTGGGCCTTGAGATGTATTTATAAGGCAAAAATAATAAACTGCTTGATAATCTTCAACAATTGTTTAGTTTAGAAAATGTGCAATATTATATTTTTATTATTTCAAATGAAATAGGAATAGAACGACAATGGAAAAAGTTTTAATAGATTAAGTTTTAATAGAAAAATTAGTTTGTCGAGTTAGGATGTGTAATGCTTTGGAGATTGAATTTTAAAAAAGTCAAAGTGTATATCAATTTAAGAAAATGTATAAACGGACCATATTTCAGTAGTACATCATTTTTTTAATGTCAGTATATTGAAACTATATTGAGTAAAAGCAAAAAGTTGTCAGAGAAAAAAACTACTACTAAAAGTATGAAGTATTTGGAAAATCTACTTAAGCACAGTAACAGAGTATTTGTACCATATTACTTACCGTCTCAGCAAGTGGACGGATATATGAAACTTGCAGTTGACGTCAATTCATTGAATTATGATGAATCAATGTAGGAACACTCTGTTACCTGTGCTGCGGCAGTGCCGCAAAGCAGGTTATGTTTTTGGTCGCGCTGGTCGGTTTGTCTGACCCCAGAATAACTGAAAAAGTTGTGCACAGATCAGGATGAAATTTTGTATAGTTGTTGGAAATGACACACGGAACAATTGATTACATTTTGGTGCATTTCTTTAGCCGATAAGTAACATAATCATACTTCATCACCAACTCACCAAAAGATCGCTGGACGCTTTACCCGGGCACGTGACCAGATTCCCGGGTCGCATGGGCCGCTGGGAAGTGTAGTTGGCATGTTTGCCGGTGGTTTACCACACATACTGCTAGCACTAAAAGTACTTTTTTTTGTACCCCTATGGCGCAGGTTTGCAATCTCTGAGTGTTTTTGTCGTGTTGATGATCCCTTATGTCATTTCAGATTCAACATCAAAGTGAACCTACAGTTGGTCACCAGTTTCATGCTGACAGAAATAGTACAGTTATTAGCGTGAAACTGTGTCAAACTATTTCAACAAATGATCAAAATGTAGTATGTTTGGTCTATTCACATGCCATACAATGTGGAAATATTCCACGCACACGTATATGTATGCAATTTTGTGTTTGTGTGTATCTATCACACGTGAAAGCCCAGAAAAAGCAGCGCTTGTCTGCGCAAAACAAACCCCCCCAAGGAACATGCACGAGCGTCTGTGTGATACACGCCTATGAAATAGATTCAAACATTTTTGGTGGATCGACTTACCCCGCCCCGTCACGGATGGCCGTCACCAGGATAACCAGGAAAAACTGCTGTGTTTGGGGCTGGTCATCTATAGTGTTGTGCCTATGATCACAACACTGCTAACCACGCTTCATGAGAAAATGGTGCTTGTGGCAAAAAAAGTGGTTTTACTACGATGTTTTTGTCATGTTGATGATCCCTTATGTCATTTCAGATTCAACATCAAAGTGAACCTACAGTTGGTCACCAGTTTCATGCTGACTGGTATATCAGGGGGAGCCAAGTATGCCCAGAATGGACAGCTGTTTGCACGCTTCAAGCTGACGGAGACTCTGTCTGAGGTAATCACACTTGCTGGCTAATGTCAAGTTATCAACAAAGGTAAAGTTACTATATTAAGTCACACATACATCCATGTACAGTGATACGAGAGTTTATTTTAAAATGCAGTACAATCTATACAATCATATTCTATATAATGTGACTCTTTGGTGCAGTCGGTAAGACACCTGCACACGTATGGTGCCTGTGACTTAGTACACGAGCATGGGCAGTGACACAAATTCTCCTCCCGAATGTCTTCCCTAATCTCTCTTGACCCACTTTTGAATCTAACCCTGTCAATTTAAAAAATGGAAAATGGCGCTTACGCTGATAAAATAACTTGAAAGAAATAGTGTGGCGCTTTAGAATCTCACCAGAACACAGGAGTTTATTTTTAAAAAGTGTGGCTCTACATAATTTCCCCAGGACACACTGGCGGGACGCCTGGTGATGACCAAAGTAAACTCGGTCCTGCTGCTGCCGGTGGGGCGAGAGTGGTGCGCGGGGCAGCCGGGTTTGAAGGAACGCGTGTACGAGGCCGTGATTGAGGAGAAGACCAAAGACTACATCTTCCTCCGCATCTGCAAAGAGTGCTGTGAGGAGCTGGGTCTGCTCCCTGACCGGGAGCTGCAGGTACGAATGATTTAATCTTTGAATTAATGTTAAAATTGAAGAGTATTTTTTGCTTTTGATATGGCAAACGCACTTCACATGGATTCATAGCTGTTGCTATAGCTAATATATTTGCAGGATGAACTTGGGGATTCGAGCAACGGTTGACTTAAAAAAAAACAAGTTGCAGCCTCGGCCATGACATTTGAATTTATATTATTTTGTCTCCGGCACTATCTCTTGCCCTCTCTCAATCTTGCCCTCTCTCTTTCTTGCTCATTCTCTCTTTCAGATGAAGCAGTCTAACCGGCTGCGCCAGCTTTTATTTATTTATTAAAGTCATTCGATTTTTGAATCTTATTTTGAGATTGAAAGACTTCTGACATTCTGATGTTTATCAAGGGAAAAGGATCTGGTTCCCGCTTTCACTATACGTATTCCATACATATTTCAACTGTTTCTACACGCTGCAGTCCCATTGCATAATTATGTCGCATAAATATATAATAATGCTAACACCACAGCTTCATTCACACACTTATGCATGTATGTATGTATGTATGTATGTATGTATGTATGTATTCACACATGCACACACACATGTCCAATTCACGATGGCGTCGTAGGAGGACGTGTCCCCCGATCGCCCCCCGCCCCCGCTAGCCTGCTTTGCTGCTGCCTGCTTGCCTCCCTCGCAGGAGGAAACAGGGGTGCCTCCAGGGGGGCCCCGAAGACCATTGCTTCGCTCCTCGACACAATCAGAGGTCGTGCACTCCAGCACCCGCTCCCCACCAACGTATCCGGCTGGCGCACCCCTAAGCTAACGTGGGAGCTAACTGCTCCTGCTGGCTGAGGCAAACCGGAGCACTACCATCAGCCAGGTGTACGGTTAGCCAGCCCACTGAGACACCTGCCACGGTCTTGGCACTCTCCTACGGCAGGTCAGCACCACCCGCGGGAAATGAGGCCCACAGCAACGAGTCCCCCCCCAATAAGCAACGCGAGAACTGGGATCCTCAGAAATCAGTGGCATCTACTAACGAGCCAAGCAACGCGAGATCAATGAATGATAAGCTGCCCCCTGCCGGGAGAACCCGTCCACCATCATCTGATGACATGTCCATCATCAGCGGACGACCACTGCCCCCTGCTGGAACAATGCATTCAGCTCGGACCGCTGTCTCACCACCGCCCCCCCACCGGGGCAAAGCATAAAAGTCGCACAAAGCACATAGTGTCTAAACGACACTTCACACATAACATTTTTCAGACGGCTAATAACGCAAGTATTATCTGGGACCCCGACTTTAAACGCAAAGGTTTAATAGGCGGACATCTAAATATACGTAGTATTTTGCCAAAAAAGTCACAGATCAAAATCATGCTATCAAACACAAATCTAGATTTCCTAGCCCTCACTGAAACATGGCTATCCTTCATAATAGAGAACAACATAGTCACCTTTCCTGGTTTTAATATGTTCAGAAAAGACCGCCCCTACAAACGGGGTGGGGGAATTGTTTTCTATATCAAAGACACCTATAATTGTGAAGAACTTGCACTCCCTGACGGGTGTATGGAATGTTTAGGTATAAAGATTATCTTTGCTAATTACATGCCCTTGAATATCGTTGTCATCTATAAACCTCCCAAAGAAAATTACAATACATTTGCCCAACTGAACCACATAATCAAAACACTGGGAAACAAAGAACCAATTTTAATTGGAGACTTTAACAAACTGGCTGAACAAAAGCGCCAGAGTAAAACTAAAACAAACCTGCTCAAAGTCAGGCCTCTCCCAACTCATTAATTCCCCAACCAGGATTTCCAAAGTTTCCACCTCCTTAATTGATCTGTTGACTTATTCACTAATATGCCAGAAAGAATCACTAAGACCTACAACTTAATCACTGGCCTGTCAGATCATAATCTGATCCTCTTAATCAGAAAACTCAATGGCACAAAAAATATTACTACTGCCCGAAGGGACCCTTTCGTTCCTTTTAAAGAATCCTCTAACTTGACAACGATATTGAAGGAATTCCTTGGGCTGAAGTAGCCTCTGGAACTATCTGTGATGCCATCATCGCCAGCTTGACCGACAAAATTAAGAAAGACTCCAGACTCCCAAAAGGCTGCAAAAAAAGGAAAAACCTACGATGGTTTAATAACAATCTAAAGGAAATCGTGAAAAAACGGGACCTGGCCCTAAAAAAATACATTAAAACCAAAAGACATTCGGACCACCTCCACTTCAAATCACTAAGAAAACGATCGCAGCTTTTAGATCAGCCAAAGCAAACTACTTCCTGACGCTAATCCATACAGCCAAGGGAAATAGTAAATTGCTCTTGAAGCAAACTTATAACCTGTCGGGCAAACCTGCCAAATGCAGTAATAATTTGCAGCTTAACATTGACGGCGAACTCATCACAGACAGCATCACTATCGCCAACTCCTTTAACAAACATTTCCTCAATGTCAGCCCAACATCTAGCAGTACCGCAACAGTCAAAGAGCCCAGTTTTCACACGCCACCATTTGAGCTCAAACAAATCACACAATTAGAGACACTAAATTGCATTTCTTCCCTGTCCAACTCCAAAGCTAAAGATAGTATATGGCATCAATGCTGATTTAGTCAAACGCAACAAATTAATTTTTGTGCCCCCCTAACGTCACTCATCAATAAATCCTTTATCAACAACATCTTCCCGGACTCTCTAAAGAAAAGCGTTGTCACCCCCATTTTCACATCCGGGAACCCACAGGAAGTCAATAATTACAGACCAAATAGCATTCTGCCGATTCTCTCTAAAGTACTTGAAAAAACTACCAAAACAACTAATTAATTATATAGAAGCATTCCAACTATTGCATCCCCTCCAATTTGGATTCAGACCCAAATACTCTGAAACAGCATGCTGCCATCTAGTGGAACTCATCAAGAAACATGTAGACAACGGACTTAAAGTAGGCACCATTTTCCTGGACCTACGGAAGGCATTTGATACCGTCAACTACAACACTCTAATTGAAAAACTTAAACCATTCAACATATCCAGCATCACACGCGATTGGCTCGCCTCGTACCTAGACAATCGTGCCCAAAGTGTGAATATAAATGGCAGCAGGTCATCACAGGGAAAATGCACCATGGGTGTTCCGCAAGGTTCGACCCTGGCGCCTTTATTGTTCAGTCTTTATATCAATGACCTACCCAACACCTGTCCAGAAATCATGACGCAAATGTATGCAGACGATACAGTCGTCCTAGCGCACGGAAAAGACATAGCTGAAATCAATAAAACCCTAAACAGCGCCCTAATCAAAATCGCTTGCTGGCTAGACTCGAACCATCTCGCGCTCAACGTCAAAAAGACAAAGGCTATTCTATTCTCAATTAGAGATCTCCCACCCAATCAAAATCTCGGCCTCAAGGTCAATAACGAACCAATTCAGGATGTCACTGAAACTAAATATCTAGGCCTCATCATTGATAATCACCTTAATTTTGAAAAACACTCAAACTCTCTCCCACAAACTGACAAGAATTCTTAACACATTCAAACAGATAAGAGACTCTCTCTCCCTCGAGGCCGCGAAAACATTCTACACTGCTCTCATTATCGCCCGAATCACATATTGCATCACAACCTGGGGTTCCGCGACCAATAGCGTGAAACCCGGCTGGTTTCGCTGTACTTCTAAGCAAGCAAATATGCCAACACTAGCTTCCTGTCATTCCCATCCAAAGGAAATCGAGTACATGCCACTGGCCCGCCCTCCCTGCTTTGCTTCATATCGCTCGCACTGCTACTGCCAATAGAAAATAAAAAGAAAAAAAGAAAAATAAACAAAAAGAATGATATGAACCCCCATGACCCCTCCCTCACCCCATCGCATCCCTAGCTAGCTATGGGTCTTAAACCTAAGTCACTGGTTCAACTTGTCTCACCTCTGATAAAGAAAAAGGTTTTTAAGTTTTAAGTAAGTCAAACAAAGGACTTGAGCAAGTAGAAAGGTTATGAAGGCCTGTAGAGAATAACAGCACCACAGAGCGCTTATAGAATGATAGGCTCATGGTGGACGCTTAGCATAGAACACACAGATAACCCAGCTCAAAAGGGAGGAAGAAAGACCCCCGAGAGCTAAACGAGAAGGGGAAGCAGAAATAGAAGGGGCATTCAGTATAAGACATTGAAGGTGTGCGGAGGTACAGACAAGGAGAGAAAGGTCTGAAATAGCTTTAAGTAGGTTAACAGGTCAGAATACTATGAAGTCACAATGAAGCTCAGTACGATGGTTGATGTTCTAGGACAAGTAAATCTAAAGTGCAGTCAGACTTATAGTTTTAACTGTAGCCCTAGCTAGCAATGGGGTTTTAACTTGTTTTAACTGGTTCAACTTGTTTTAACTTGTTTTAACCTGGTTATACTTGTTTTTAACTTGGTTTAGGTCCCCTCCGGAGTATGTATACTCCACTCACGGACAGCCGGGTGAAATATAGCAACCCTGCTAAGCCCGTTTTGTACAACCATCTTCTCATGTTGCATATCTCGTGCTGAAATGTTAAATGCCTCTGTACTGTCTGTCTTAAAATAAAATTAATTCATTCATTCATATACAGAAAAGTGGCGCTAACTCATACACACATTCATGCGCGGGTTGGGGCTTGGGAGATGTGCTTTGTTGAACATCAATCATATTTCACTATGTGCATGTAGCAGAATGTGTACCAACATTGGCCATCCCTTTACAGAGGCGCCAATCCATTGTTCTGTTTAGGGTCAGTAGATCAAGATTCAGTTGAACATTACTTACTGCTAAGACACTGGTTTCACAGGAAACATCTGGTTTATTTAGCGGCCTCCGCTGAGCTCTGTCTTCTGTATAACAGCACTAGACTCTGCTGCGCAGTCAGGGGCACAGTCAATAATCAATTGAACGTTAATCAGTTGAATTTAAAGGCATTCAGATGTGAAAATGTAATTCTAGATTGAGAAGCCCACTAGACCAGGACTATTTAACTGGCCCCCAGAGGAATCCTGAGAAGAGTGAGCAAAGTAGTTGAACTAGCCCTACACTAGACAAACACAAACAAAATGTCTGAAAATGATTGTCCTCCAGGTGGAGCTGCAGTTCCAGCTTAACAGACTTCCACTGTGTGAGATGCACTACGCCCTGGACCGCATCAAGGACAACGGCATTCTGTTTCCAGATGCAAGCCTGGTCCCCACTATACCATGGAGCCCCAACAGGTACCATTCCCACACATGTCTACATTAGAAGCCTGGTCCCCACTATACCACGGAGCCCCAACAGGTACCATTCCTCCATGTCTACATTACAAGCCTGATCCCCACTATACCACGGAGCCCCAACAGGTACCATTCCCACATGTCTACATTACAAGCCTGATCCCCACTTTATCATGGAGCCCCAACAGGTATCATTCCCACATGACTACATTACAAGCCTGGTCCCCACTATACCATGGAGCCCCAACAGGTACCATTCCCACATGTCTACATTACAAGCCTGGTCCCCACTATACCATGGAGCCCCAACAGGTACCATTCCCACATGTTTACATTACAACTGCAAGAAATCAAATGTTGATAGCAAAATGTCATCATTGATTGGAGAGATTTGATAAACGAAGACAGGGATGTCAACATTTGGTTAATTTATTATTGCATCATCATTTTATCGATGTCATCATTGTAGTGGTGCAATTAGTCGATTAATCGTTGACGAATGGATTATGAGAATAGTCACCAACTAATTTGATAGTTATTGATAACTTGAACTAGCGTTATTGCTACTAGTGCTGCGATTTTTAAATCAAATAGTCGATTGATCGGTTGGACGTTTTTTCTTTTAGAAAATCCCCAAAATGTTAACGCTGAACAGCAATTGCAAGAGATTAATCTTGTTAACTTCAAATATAGTCATATTTAGATTTATTTTTTAAATCATATTTGATGTTTTTCTTCTTTTTCACCTTTTTCCATCAGTTATGGCCATTTAATATTTCATATTTTCAAATATGATGCATTATTATTAAATTTGCCTGGACCAATTGGAGTTAATTCTATAATCCATGTACAAGTCATCGATTAATCGACTAATCATTGCAGCCCTAACTACTACCCATATTGAGTCATGCATGACGATGCAACAATGACATCGGCATACCGGTACATTTAATGGGGACAAAAAAGGTTGATATATGAATATGACAACACTAAACCTAAGGACGGTCCCCATTCATAAAAATGTCGCTGCGGCTTAGATCACAGCGTCCGTAGCGCCACAAGTTCTTCTGAACTTGTGACGACTAGTGCTCAGGCAGGCAGAAGGGACGGTGAGCAGAATTGAGGGGGAAGAACGGAGAGAACGAGAATGGATGGAGATTTGGAGCAGGTGAGATAGGTATGGAGGGGCGAGGTTGTGAGTAGCGTTGAAGGTGTGGAGTATTTCAAAATGCATTACCTATTAACAATGACTTCATATATGAGGTGCACCTGATTAAAAGGCGCATCTTAAAGGCGTCATTATTTGGATACAATTGAAGTATTTTAAGTTTTCCAAATAGTGGACCAAATACAGTAGTTAAATGTGTCTGCTAAAGGCATAATTGTCTGAATGAACTCAATGTTCCACACCCTAATGAAGCAGATAATGTTGGCAGACATATGGGCACCATGTAAATGTCTTGTCTGGTGGCACTAATCACCAATGCTAATGGGAAGCAACATTTGCGTATTACGTAGCTAATGAACCTCAGTATTAAACACAAATCACTTTACTGCTAAGATGGATGGAGTGGTCTTTACCACTACCTGAATCTGTAGAAGAACTCAGAGATTGTAAACCTGCGCCGTACTGGTACAAAAACTAGTACTTTTAGCGCTAGCAGTATGTGTGGCAACCCATTATCAATGCAAGTGCTCGAGTAGCGCGATTGCGATTGCACCGGCGAACATACCAACTACATTTCCCAGCGGCCCCATGCAACCCGAGAGTCTGGTCACGTGACCGCGGTAAGCGGCTAGCGATCTATCGGTAAGTTGCTGATTAAGTATGATTATGTTACTTATAGGCTACAGAAATGCACCAAAATGTAATCGATTCTTCCGAGCGTCATTTTCCAACAACTCAGCAAATATATATTATTATGCATTATTACCTGCGCTGCGAAGCAAGTTATGTTTTTGCTAGTGTTGGTTATGCACGGATCTGGATGAAATTTTGTAGAGTTGTTGGGAATGACCAATGGAAGAAGCAATTCAATTTTGGTGCATTTCTGTAGCCTATAAGTAACATAATCATACTTGATCACCAACTTACCAATAGATTGCTGGGCGCTTACTGCGGTCATGTGACCAGACTTCTGGGTTGCGGTGGACGCTGGGAATTGTTGTGTTGGCTTATGCTGAGCATGTTCGCTGGTGGCATCAATCGTAATCGCGCTACTCTACGAGCACTTGCATTGATAATGGGTTGCTACACATACTGCTAGCACTAAGAGTACTATTTTTTTATATCACTATGGCACATGTGTGCAATCTTTCAGTGCTTCTAGTTCTAAAATGTCGCAAGGTGACAATCGCCATGGACGATATTACCGTAAATCATTGTACCCCTAGTTCCCATTCACTCTACACCTCAATTACACACACCATCCCCCTTTTTCCCCCACTGTTCTTGCAGGCAATGGGACGAGTTGCTGGACCCGCGGCTGAACGCCAAGCAGAAGGAGGCCATCCTGGCCATCACCACGCCGGTAACCCTCCCCCTGCCTCCCGTGCTCCTCATCGGCCCCTACGGCACGGGCAAGACCTTCACCTTGGCCCAGGGAGTCAAACACATCCTTCGCCAGCAGCACAGCAGGTGTGTCCATAGCCCCAGTGGTGTTTTAGTTGGATGCCTTGTTCATTCAGCAGAATAGGTAGTAATACTACAGACTAGTAAATTATGTTCATTCAGTAGGATAGGTAGTAATACTACAGACTATTAAATTATGTTCATTCAGCAGGATAGGTAGTAATACTACAGACTAGTAAATTATGTTCATTCAGCAGTCTCAGATCACAGTCAGCAGGATCGGTAGTAATACAGCAAACTATTTAATTATGTTCATTCAGCAGTCTTGGCTCACTATCTGTAAGATTGACTGGTAAATGGGTAATGAGCAACACATTATCAAAGGGAAGATTTGAAGCATGCAATTACTAATATCCAGAGCCTACATACACAGTATCTAGTACTAATATAATACAAATATATAAGTATACATTTTTAGTTTAAGTGAACAGAACTGAGCCTGATCAGTCTCTGAATGAAGCTTGAAAACAACGTTGCTTGTCATAAAATTGGAAAACAAAACAAAACTCATTGATTACTCCTCGTCCCAAAAAAGTCAGAAAAGCTAAGTCCCATACCGCTTCTGTAGTTCTGTGGCGATTTGGGCCGGGGTTAAACCCAAGTCCAGCCTTTCAAAACTCATTGGTGATAGTAGATTCCGTTGCGCTTTTCCAAGCAGTTAGGATCCACGGACAGACGCCAGAAAACGATACTCGTCGCATGTGGCCAGTGTTTTTTGCCATTCGTCATCCAAGTCTGTCATTCTGCGCTGTTTACTTGCAACATCGCAAATCTATGACGTCACACTAAAGCGGCGCCGGCTGTGTGTCACGCGTAGTTAAAAACTAAGCGGGTGTCCCGCCCGGCTTCTTGGCTTTTTAAAAATGCATTTTATACTAATGCGCTGGAGCACCGAACGCTGTTTACATACGACATAGGAGCTATCACGTCACACTAACACAACGGCGGCTGTATGTTATGTGCTGATAAAACTAGGTGGGTGTCCCGCACGGCATCTTGGATAGGATCGTGGTGCTTTTCAAATATGATTTTTATTTTTTTTTATTTTATATTAAATTTTATATTATATTTTTGAAGAAAAAATA